>JAFVLL020007282.1:0-44497 GCA_021397915.2 Tor tambroides | reverse complement strand
TTCCAAATCATACCCATTCAATTGAATTTGCCACAGGTTAACTTCACTCAAAGTGTAGTAACATCTACAAGCAATATGAATGCTCCTGAGTTAAATTTCATCTGTCCCAGATAAGGGTTTGAATACTTATGCAGTGGAATCATTTAAGTTTTTTATGTTTAATAAATTTGCATAGATGTTAAAAACCTATTTGCTTTGTCATGGTGTATGGAGTGTAGATTGTTGTGGAAAAAAGTATTTTAAAGCAGTTTAACATAAGGCTGCAACATAACAAAATGTGAAAAAAAATGAAGGGGTTTGAATATTTCTGCAAGGCACTGTATGTATATATATATACATATACATATATATATATATATATATATACACATATATATATATATATATATATATATACTTGCTAGTAATATATTCTTAATAAAATAAAATACCACTTAAGTGAGACTTTCATGACTATAGTATTTTTAAATGTACTAAACTGTAACTGCGTCATTACTGTACAGATGTGCAATTGCAAATATTAAATACATGACACACACGTTTCAACAGAAATGTCATTAAAGTATATTTTAGTTTTCCATAAATGATTGTCAGTACATTCAGCAGTACTTTAACACTCTAAAGTAAAGTAAATAAAATATTCTAAAAATTGCATTCTTTAACTATAATGAATCTTCATTTAATTGTAAATTGTAAATTTAATTGTAGTTAAATGTCTGAAAACATTACATTCAGTTTGCACTTAAGTATATGCTTTTAAAGTACATTATTTCCATAATAAGTGTGAATAGAAACATTGGCAGATTCAAGGAGTAATGGAAGATGTCAGGATTTGTTCATCACTTACAGACCTCTATGCCCCTGAGCAGTTTTTGTCTACTTCATTCTGCAACACTCTACCTCTGTTTCTCTAGTTTAGTGTCTTAGTCATGGCGTGTGTGTGTGTGTGTGTGTGTGCTGAAAGTGAGTTTAAGTGTCCTTGGGTGAAGGGGGTTCCTGAGGAGTTAATGGCAAGGCGCTATGACTAATGGGGAAAAACCGTGACAAAATAAGACAAATGGTGTTGGCCAACTTCATTACCTTACTGACAGCGTCATTGTTTAATGTGGTATTTTTCATCTGCGTCTCATCTGGTTGAAAAAGAGACTATACAAGTTCTTGTTTTTCACTCAAAAATAATGAAAATGGACAGATTTCACCTGAAATGGTCAGGTGTCAAACCTTCACACGCTGATGGACGAAGTGTGTCAGGTTCATCACTACTACACACTCATGCGCAATGTCTGTAGTGATGATCAGATATGTTTGCAGGTGTCTGCTGATTCTACTGGACAGATTGCTTGTATCGTATTCCCTAGAAAATATGGAATATGACCTTGTTTAGCCAAACAGGAAATGATCATTAATGGCAGGAGGTTTAGTCAGACCTCCAAAAGAAGATAATAATAAATTATAAAGAATAATAAAAATTGCACATTTAAGGAAGCATTAATTATTCATATAAAATATGTTTTTGGAATAGACAGATAGATAGGTAAAAAGATAGAATATAGAAAGAGAACAACAGACAAAAAAAAAGTAAAATAAAGAATGATGGCATGACAGAAGGAATGATAGATAGGTTGACAGAACGGCAGACAGAATGATAGATGGACAGAATGACAGATATAAGAATGAGAGAACGATAGAAGAAATGATAGACAGATCGATAGAATGATATAGACAATGATAGATGGACAGAATGATAGATATAAAGATAGAAAGAATGGTAGACATAACAATAGAAAGAACAATAGATAGATCAATAGAATAATAAATAGACAGAACAATAGAAAGAAGGATAGAAAGATAGTGACAGAAAAAAGATAGAACAAGAACGACAGAAAGATAAAAATAATGATATGATAGATAGAATGATAGAAAAAATAATAGACAAAACAATAGAAAAAGAATGATAGACAGAACAACAGAAAAAAGTAATAAAATGAATGATAGACAAAATGATAGAAAGCTAGTTAGAACAATAGATTGATACATAGAATGATAGAACGACAGACAGACAGACAGACAGACAGACAGACAGACAGATAGATAGATAGATAGATAGATAGATAGATAGATAGATAGATAGATAGATAGATAGATAAACATATAATGATCGATAGACAGATTGGTAGAACAATAAATAGAATGACAGAAAGAAAACAACAGAAAGAACGATTGACAGAATGATAAAAAGAATGATAGAAAGATATAAAGAATGACAGACAGAATGAAAGTATGATAGATTGATATAAGGAATAATGGACAGAATGATAGAACAATAAATAGAATGATAAAAAATAATGATAGAAGGAAAGATATAAATATAGAACGACAGCGAGAGAATGACAGAATGACAGAAGGAACAATAGACAATGATACAATGAAAGAGGAAAAGATATACAGAACAACAGAATGATAGAAAAAGAACTATAGACAGAACAATAGAAAGAACAACAGAGACTGACAGAACAATAAATAGACAGAATGGTAGACAGAACAACAGAAAGAGCGATAAAAAGACAGTAATAAAAAAGAATGACAGAACGACAGATCAAGCGATAGATAGAAAGACAGACAGAATGATAGATAGATAGATGGATGGATGGATGGGAGGTTTTTCAGTTCGCTCAGGCTCATCGCTGGCGGTGAGATAATCTGAATAAAGTCTAAATAAAGCATAAAGTCAGCTCAATATCAGTGATGTAAATTTTTCATGACTGCAGGTCGTCAGGTCTACTGTAATCTCAGGACCAGAGACTGCCGTCAGGATCAGCTGTCTCTTGTCTTTGACCATCATATACATTATTAAACTGCTGGGCACTTTTCCGTAAAAAGAGACCTTGGTTTGTTTTTATTTTTCATGAAATTACACAAATTTAGACCTGGAATATTGAATTGAGTGTAAATAATGCATGAGCGTTCAGTAGTCTTGCTTTCACTTAACATATGACACACACTTGAGGTGGGCTGTTGTGTTCATTGACAAACGATGCCAGTGGATGAACCATGTGAATAGGGTTCATGTGGAAGTCCTGCTTAGATGATGTCTCAGTGACTCCAGAATTAAAACACACATTACATCTCACTGATTCTGTACATGTTGGATATTTCATTGTAAGCACCCTGAAAAAGCCTGCCAAAGTACAGTTTTTCTCAGTCGCTTTGGTGCATTTCTCGAATCATTCTTAATATTTGCAAAGAAGTATGTGCATTTCTCAAAACAATTCGTACAAACAGCACCACACAATAGATTACCTGCAAAAGCCTGTAACTTACTCAAAATCTTTAGTTCATCTCTCAAAAGTAAGTATTTATGTCAATGAACATATCAGTGCCATCAGAATGAAAAGTCCTTGTGTCATTGTTCACAAACAAGATAGTCAAAATGCTTAGTCATGTTGTCAATATAACAGTGCACTCTGTTAGTATTACCTGATGTAAACTACGGCAGCGTTTTGGATGACAGTTACTGTGTTGAAATGCAGAAGGCTGCACTTCTTATGTATGCCATTTATCCTTTCAAAAGTACAAATTTACACATTACTGTATGTGGGATATTGATTGAAAAAGACTGTTTTGAAAAGTTTGAATTATTGAGGATATGGTCGATCTCCCAATATTTAGCTGCACCCTTCAGTCATTGCAAGGCCATGATTGACAACATGGTCCACGACGGTGGCCCTTATTTCATCTGATACACGCCTCTGTCCTTGGCCTCTTCTGCCTCTTCCTCTGTTTTGCCTCTGTGCACTTCCATGCATCCTTACTCCTCTTCTTCTTCTCATCTGTTGACCCTGATCGTTTTCTGGACGTTCATCCGTTGCCAGAATTTGTAACTTTTGTGTTGTCCTCTGTCTATATATGCTTTCCAATTGAAGGTTCATGAGATGCACTTTTGAGCTATTTCAGAGAACTGGTATATAATTGGTTGATCTATATTCTCTTCATTAGTGAAAGTCAAGATTCACTTGCACAATTCATGGCAAATTTACAAAAAGTCTAATAGAAATGTGTAGAAAATATGCTTGACAGTTTATGACAACTAGATCAACCATTTTGCATCTAATGACTTACACGATGAACTAATGACTAGATGTTTTGAGGGGAAAGACTATAGCACAGAGAACTATATAATACATTTTGAGCAACATGATATTAGCAACTGAAAATGTAGGAAACCGCAGACAAATGTACATAATCAGTTGCATGAATGTACCAAAGCAATCGCAATTTGTTCAAAAGAATGAGAAACTGCTTTTATGATGTGCACAAGTGACTAGATGATGAGAAGTTTGACCAAGTAGTTTTGAGAATTTCATTTCTGATATGAGAAATGCACCAAAGCGACTGAGAAAAACTGCAAATAAATAACCACACAATGGCAATAGATATCAAAACAAGAACACAAAATCAACCTGGACCTGCATGATTTGAAGGAGGTCAAGGCTTACAAACTGTTCAATAACATGAGCAACTCAAAAAATAAAGGATCTAAATTACAACAAAGTGTAGAGTCCTTCAAATTTGAAGTAAAAATATGAAATTAATATAAAATTATATTTTGCAATAAAAAATGCTTATTTATTTACTTACTTATTTTTGCATCATGCCATAATTTTCATGACAGTTAAAGTAATAGTTCACCCAAAAATGAAAATTTGCTTGAATCACCACCCAAGATGTACATGAGTTTGTTTCTTCATCAGATTTGAATAAATATCATTACATCACTTGCTCACCAATGAGTCCTCTGCAGTGAATGGGTGCTGTCAGAATGAGAGTCCAAACAGCTGATAAATATGAGTCCATATTTCATAATACGAGTCCATAATCCATAATAACGCTTCCTCCAGTGAAAAAGTCTATCTCCTGTTGTCCTCTCACATCAAAATCCACCAACATATTTGTTTAGAGCTATTTTGGACTGTGTCCGCTTGTAAATGGTGCTTGATCTGTGCATATTTCTCTCCTGATTCAGATGAGATGACTTTTTCACTGGAGAAATTTAAGCAATATTATGGATAGAGGACTTATATTTTACCCGGAAGCGACAGTTTGAAGTTAACATGTCTTGATGGATTTGTTTCTTACAAACATGCAGCTTTTCACTTCATAAGACATTAACTGATGGACTGGAGTGGTGTGGATTACTTGTGGATTATTGTGATGTTTTTATCAGCTGTTTGGACTCTCATTCTGACGGCACCCATTCACTGCAGAGGATCCATTGCTGAGCAAGTGATGTAATGCCACATTTCTCCAAATCTGTTCTGATGTTCTGATCTACAGCATGTCTTGGATGGCCTGAGGGTGAGTAAATATTCAGCAAATTTTCATTTTTGGGTGAACATTTCCTTTAAGCCGACAAGGAAAATTTAAAGCGGCTATCAGAAAGTATCTAAGAACTCAACAGCTTCCACAAACACCTAGCCAGCATAATTAAGAGAGGTCTGAATCCAGTCAGGTAAAAATAAATCTGCCTAAGTAGAGTCCTGCTCTATGATTTGATGTCTCTGCAGCTCATTTCTGTGTAAATGTAGCACAGCCCGGCTCCCACCAGCGCTGTGTTTAAGCCCAGGAGTCGTCGCCTCCTCCTGCGAGGGAGAATCCATTAAAATCCCCCGGGAATAGCGAGGTAGCACAGCTGCCGCCCCTGTGAGGCAGAAAAAGTGTTGTGTTCGCAGATTGTGTGTTATTGTAGCGCTTTCTCTTCTTCCTCTTCCCCATTCCCTCCCTCTCATCTGAATCTATCTATGTGCTATATTCATCCGCATTTCCTGTTTTATTGTTATGGAGAATGGGACTTGGGCCATTACACAGCTACAACTCATGCAAACGCTATCCAAACTAGCAATGCAACTTTTTGGTGCCAGAACAGAAATCAGCCCCCTGCCCCAAACACACAACTATCAAGAGTCAGAAGATAATCTTACAGAAATATTGTGAGAACATTTTTATGCAGAACATTTTTAAACAATTATTAGTGAATATATATGTATATGTGTACAGTACATATATGTGTGTGCATGTGTGCGTGCGTGCGTGCGTGCATGTCACAAATAATTGTGCATTTGTGCAATAATTGTGTCTTTTTGTTAATGGCATAGTTTTGTATTTTAATAATATTATTATATTAGTAATGGTAAAAAACACAATCACTGTGTTTTTTGCCATCTGTGTCTCAATATATGAGGACGTAAACTTCATCATCAGAGCTGCGTTGAGACTAACTTCACAAGCTTTTCACCTTTTCATTTGAGAAAAACTACCGTCAAATACACACTGAAACAAAGATCTTCACAACTAACTGTCATGATAGATAGATAGATAGATAGATAGATAGATAGATAGATAGATAGATAGATAAGAATCCATCATTAGAAACCATTTTGATGATAAATTTGTGTTAAATCATAAAACAGAATCCAGAAAAAAAATGAAATAGAAAACACAGAATTTAGGGGAAAATAAAATGGAATTCATGGGGCCCTAAATTAAAATGTATCTTACTCTGTGGAGTTTAATTGTGAACAAACAAGTCATGTCACATTCTTTCTCAAGGTCTAACAAACATAATAGAAATCATTTCCTTCACCATTAATGATAAATGAACATTGTGATAAATATCGATATTATATGACATGGAAAGCCCTAGTTCAAAGTATGTATGTGTAAGTTTCATTTTCTCCCCAGAGAGCCACAAGGTCTCCAGCAGAGTCTAAACAGGAGAGGTTCACTGATACCTTTGTACAAGACAACAAAAGTCTTATGATGTTCAACAAAAGAAAAGTCATTGAATAAAAGCCAGTGTATCAAAGCTTTCATTTTTTGGCACACCTGACGCATTCATTTCAAGGTCTACAACTCCCCCAGAAGAATAAGAGAAAGGCAGTGAAAAAAACAAGAAAAAAACAACTCAGCCTTTAGTTTTCTGAGGTATAATCAAGAAGCATTTCTTCTGATTCCTCTAGCCTTGAATTAAGGTTTTGATTGCTCTGTCAATTACACCAATTTCGACTTGAACACATGTACTCTAACAGTGATGTTTTGTGAATTCAACCGATGTAAAACAGTGTCAAACAGAACCTACTCAAGACACAAATCCTATGAAAACTTTTCCCATCACGCCCTCGATTTGTGTGCACAGGTTAACATGCAGACACACATTTTACAGCATAAAGAAAGAATATGATAATGAGTAAAGGCTGATTAAAGAGAGTTTGAAAGGGAGCAGATAGTATCATCAGGTGGCAAAAATGAGATATAGAGATATTTTCTCATGGCATTGTTCTATGATTTTATGCCATTAAACTCAAGGGGAGTTTAATTCTTATCATCTAGCATGCTAATATGTGCTATTACTAGTTAATAGTTATCTACAAAGTACAATCTTATAATTCAGTCATGGAACACAAAAAAAAATCTATGAAATTGAATGAATTAATGGTGCCGTAAGTGATTTCTGAGAAATACTGTTGATATTTGAAATCACCAAAACAAACACGCCATCTGGACATCTTGATAGCTCCGCCCCTCCATTCACAAACATGTTATGCAACACAGGCAACTCCCCCATAATGAGTTGGACACGCCCCTCACTTGTGATTGGCTAGAAGTGTGTTTTGGTGCTTGATCCAATCTATTTTCAACAGCGTTTCTCAGAAATCACTTACTGCACCTTTAATCCTGTCAGAAACTATATAAAACATTTTAAGGTTACTTATTCATTGCATGATGTTATATTTACATGAAAAAATTACATTGGTTTAAGTTGTAAGTAAGTAATGGCATCAATCTCACTCTTAAAAATAAAGGTTCTTAACTGGCACCAATGCTTCCATGAAGAACCTTTAACATCCATGGAACCTTTCCATTCCACAAAGTGTTCTTTAGAGTGGAAAATGGTTCCTTGGGTTTTTAGAATGTTCTTCACGCTAAGAAAAAAAAAACGGTTCTTTTAAGAACTTATCACTGAAACATTCTTTGGGAATCTATGGATTCACTGTGAAAAATCCATTTTGGAACCCTTATTTTTAAGAGAATGAAAACTTTCCAGTGCACAAAACATTCTTAATAGTGGAGAGATCCTCTTTAGATTATTAAAAGTTTCTTCAGACTAAGAAAAACTGGTTCAAGAACTGATGACTGAAAGGTTCATCGGGGCAACTAAAAATGGTTCTCAACCGGGGGGAGCGAAATAATTGTAAATTAAAGTACATCCAATTCACTAATTTTATGATTGATATGTTAAATTTAAAAAAAATAATAATAATAAAATAACAGCACCACTTCTCTTGTGCGTGTTCTGAGTTGATATTTTGTGTTCCGGAGCAGCTCAAGCTGTTTCTCATCGCACTGTGAGAAATAGAGACTGAACTGCGGCTAAAAACACCCGACCGCTGCATGAGCATATGATACGCAAACTAAAGCTCTCAGCTGGATAAATCAACCCAGTATCACGCTAGTAAGGTTTTGACAATTGTAATCAAGGTAAAGACGATTACAGTGACATACAGGAGTCGTACATTAGGCGCACTTTTATCCGTTATTTTTGATGCGCAACCGAACCGTGTTATGTAGGCTCTCAGCGCACTGATCACTAAAACATCATGTTTCTGCTTGAACACATTTCAGTATATTGATGTAGTTGTCAAAATTAATGTACAGCAAGTGTTTTATAACGGATGCTCACCAAAGAGGCGTGTTTTGGAGAAATTTGTGAGGATCAGTGATGTTTATGTACATATGGGCAACAGACGCTCAAACACAGACACAATCGCTTGTTCTGACAACTTTTTAATCACTGTTCACTAATAATGTCAAGCCGCCTTCAGATCGTCAAGTCTCCACACATGCAGAATGTTTCCATTTTTCATTTCTATTTTGGTGCGTTTAGTAATTCTGAATCGGGCCGTATAACAGTTTATATGCAGTCCTTTGGCACCTCCCTGTGGTCTTGTTTGGTATGGCAGGTTGACTTGTGCTTATTTGTTAAAGTTACTTTATAATTGAGCTTTAGGTCTATTTAGGTCTATCTTGAATTTGTTTTGTTTAAAAATAATTAAATGGAATTGAAAAGTAATAACACGAGAATGCAAAGGTTTTTGTGAATAGAAAAGGTTGGCGGGGGGTGATGGGGGGGGCTTGCGGTATTGATTTGGAGAGGAGGGGGGCCTCGGAGTAAAAAAGGTTGAGAACCACTGTTCTATGGCATAGAAACCTTTATTTTTAAGACTGTAGAGCGTGTGTGACTGGTACATTTGACTGTTACTGTTGCACAATCTCCCCTGCTTTGTTACTCCCCAAACCTGCATTCAGCATGTTTCATGTGATCTCAGTTCTCAGACAAACAGCTCTTCTTTCCTTCCCTCACAGGTTCTGTCTGCAAGGAATCAAAGAGCGTTTTCCCCTCCGCAATTAATTATTCTTTGATGGAGCGCTCAATGGGAATAAAAGCAGTCGGCATCAATAATTAAGCAGAAAAACAATACAAAACAAACATGAAATACAACAACTCTGACATTTTTCACAAGAAAGTATCTGGTTTAGCACCAATCCCTGTCTGTTTTTGCTTTGTTTCACGACATCCATCTTTCAATAAAATCAAAAGCAGACTCCTTCCTCCATGACTGCAGTAATATTCTCTGACCTGTCTTGTCTAAGGATGACGGTTATGTACGAAGAAGCTCAGATTTCATTTCTACACCGACCTCTGTCAGCAGGACAAACTCTGTAACAAACTCTCAGCCGCATCCACAAACACACATTTGGGCAAGGGAATACAAATTAACCTGAGGTGCCATCAGCAATTAAGCCTAATTTCAATAACATTTAAGCAGTTCATATTCGTGTGCATTCTCATTAGCTTAATCAAGGGATAACAAATGTTATCCCGCGTGTGCAGAGAAATTGTGCGTCAAGATTCGATTTGGTTTCACTCATCAGCATCCAGTAGAACGGATAATGTCTAATATCTAAGAGAGAGAGCGGAGCGGGACGCATAAGTTGCGAACTCAGCGATGGCCGTCAAAAAAAGCACTATTGTTTGGATTTGGGCTCCTAACAATGTTATCTCTCCAATGATGAGACACCAGTTTTTTAAGAGACGCTACATTAATATTCCTTGTGGCAGCATAAAATAGGTAAAGACGGATTCAATTCAAGACAAAAATGAAAGTGCGGGATCAGGCAGGAATCTTTGAAGAGACGACGCTGATGGAAGGCCAGACTAGACAAACACTGTATGTTTAACATATTCACAGACTACCGAACTAAAGAAAATCCAATTTCAAACTAGTCATGAGAAACAACTGCACTGACATTTCTTTTAAACGTGCATTTCTGATGGTGCCGTGGCAGCTGTGTGTTCGGAACATTTGGATGTTTATTTAAACATAAACTAATAAATTTAATGTAATGCATATTTTGCCATACTCATGCCATAGTTTATTATTAACTAATTCCATCTATTTGGTTTATTTAAATAACCACATTTTCAAAATACATTTATTCAAATTGCTTTGAATCAGCATAAATCAGTTCATTATGAAAACAATAAAATTTATTCATTTAAAAAGTATAAACATGGTTAAAATACAGCTAGCTGTGGAAGAAGCCAGTTAGTTAAAATGCATGAGATTAAAATAAATTAGATTTGATTATAAATATATAAACTTGGTGTATTTAAAACAACTGACTGACCACATTTGTTTACGTTAAAATGGTGTAATTAAAATGGATTTTATTATGGAATTCAGATACATCCATGTTAAATTTAGACCTTATTTATTTATTTAAATAAAAATATTCATTCATTCATTCCCTCCATTGGAACATTTTTTACTTTTTGCTTTACAATGACATTTTGAAGAGTTTTGAAGAGAATGAAAATGTTATAGTTGAAAATCCACACAAAAATATCTTGATTTGTATTTCAAAGAAGAACGAAAGTCGTATGGGTTTGGGATGACATGACGGGAGTATGACATTTTCATTTTTGAGCAAACTAGCTTTCTCAGTAATCTTGTTCAAAACAGATAAAAGTTTCTCACAGATTACTCTCCAGCAGGTCAAATGTCATGTATTGACTTCCAAAATCTCTGGGATTAAGTCTAGCCTACAGTATGTTATCAAGGATCTGCTGGGCGTCCAGTAAACCGGCTCTTTCGGTATGATCCACCAATCACCTCCTTCAGCCTGTATGCCAGAGTGTTTAATAATATGTTATAGTCTACACACAATAATGCTGTTCTGGCCTCTGGTCTGACCTTTCTCTGATAATCCTGCCCTCCAGTCAAACTATCACCTAGAAACACCCAAAACCTGCTGCTCGCCCATTCCTCATTCTTTCTGCTGTACGTATGTATCTTTTGAAGACAAGGGGCACTGAACAGACTCTTCATCATTATGAAATTCCTCTACCAGTAACAGGATTCCTGTCTGAATAGCTACTCGTAGCAACCGACAGCTCCTCTGCGGACATTACAGAGCTCAGTACTGACCACGCATATGCTGTTTTGTATCTGCAGTGCAGATCTGTAGACGAGCAGGGGGATTTCTTGAGGTCTAATAATATCCAGCTGTGCTTAAAGTAGAGGAGACATTAAAATAAAGCCACATGAGTGGAATGGACGAAAGTGAAAAGTCAAATCACTTGATGACAGTGTTACACAGGTAAACTCTCACAGCAACATTTTTTGGGGGAAAAAATTGGAGACAATTGATTGTTGTTACTTTTTTAAAAAGGTTTTTGAACCAGCTAAAACTGAAACCATAAAAAATATATAACTTGAAATCAAATTAATTAAAAACATTAATAAAATTAAAAAGCTATAACTAAAAAAATAAATAAATAAATAAATAAAATAAATAAATAAACTAGAAATACTAAGGGCCAGTTTTACTAACAGCTTGCACCAGCGCAAACCGTCTTTTGGCATTAAAACAGTACTGTCAGGATTTACTAAAGACGCGCAGTGAAGAATTAGCGCTGAAAAGTCGTGGACACAGTTATTTTTGCACCTGACCTTATTGAATATGCATTTGCAGGAGTTTCCCTTTCAAAATTTATGGGAGGAGAGTATTTAAATGAATCACGCAACGAGATTTACTAACGTTTGCGCTCGTCAAATTACCATTATTTAATGCCCAAAAAAAGCATGTCTTAAACTATTTTGCACTTGAAATGGCTGCAATTATTGTTGCTAGGAGGAGGCACCGCAGAGAACAGAGAGCGCGTGGTAGAAGGCAGAGGATTTTTTCCACATGTATTAATTTATTCGGAATGCAAGCAGATTTGGAATGCAAGAACACATTATCTGAACATATAGTTTGCCAAGCCATGTTATTTTTAATTTGCTTCAGGAAATAAAAGACGACTTGGAACCCTCAACTAAGTGTCACGCATTACCAGGTCTATCAAAACTTCTTGCAACCCTTCATTTTTTGGCCTCCGGTTCTTTTCAAAGTACTGTCGCTTTATTTCTTTATTCTTTATTTGCGACTACGTTAATTTGCGCTGCGCTTGGTATATTGTGTTGGTCGATATGTAAGTGAGATGTTGCGTCTGTGTTCTTTAATTTGCATGTTGTTAGTAAATCACCCGCTGAAATTTCCACGCCCATCAGCGCTGTTTTGGAATTGCGCTCTCGCGCTAGTAAAACTGATCCTAAAACCATTAAAAACATTCATTAAAATCAACATTAACTGAAAAAACACTAAAATAAAATACAAAATAAAAGACTAGAAATACTAAAACTATAAAAACTATAAATATAAAACTAAATATAAGCTTATGTTATTTCAGTATATAGTCCATAGAGCTAGTTCATTAACATTTTTCATTTTTATTTAGTTTAATTTAAAAATAAACAAACTAAATAAACTAAAACCTAAAACTTTATAAAAACTATTATACTTTATTATATAACAATATAATATATAACAGTATAAAATTACTAATTCAATTCAAATTAGCATTCAATAGTAGTAATTCAATTCAGATCTAATTCAAAACATTAACAAAAACTATAATAATACATGGTCCCACTTTATATTAGGTGGCCTTAACTACTATGTACTTACATTTAAGTTTTTAATTAATCATTTAATACAATGCACTTATTGCGTACATACATGTTTTTACATTTTACTTATATTGTTTAAAAATATCTGCATGTGAATACATCTGTAATTAATTTCTGTAATTAGATTTATAATTACACTGTTAACCGACCCTTAAACCTACCCACACCACCAAACCTGTCCCTAACCTTACCCGTATCCCACCTCAATAGCAGCAAAAGTGTTTTACAATACAATATGAACACAATAAGTACAATGTACTTATTTTTTGAAGTAAGTACATAGTAGTTAAGGCCACCTAATATAAAGTGTGAACTAATACATCAATGATACTAAAATAGCATTGTTTTGAACAGCTGCACTCAATACAAAATGTTCTATAATAGTACAATATCATTTCTAATAATTCCTGTTTATTAGAACAGTCTTTGCATCATGTATCATTGTATTATGCTTCTCTTAAGAAAAACAAGTAATATTATTACATACAGGTGGCTTATTTTTTATAGCTATAAGTTTACTACAGACCAGTAATTAATTGGCTATTTAAATGTTTTAATGCAGCATTCATAACAAAATCATTTGTTGAATCGAAGCTACTATTAAAATGCATTCATTCTGAAGAATTGAGATGCTTTCGTGTTTAATGTTGGGCTCTGTTCTCTCAGCGGGAAGCATGTCCAGTCTTTAGCTCAATGTGGGTCGCTAGGTTTAGAAATTCCCTGTGCAGCCTGACAAGTTCACTGGCAGTCTTTCATGAGACGGCCAATTTATCCAACAACGTCTTCATATGAATAAAACATCTGTCTGCACTGTGAGGCCGAAGACAGACAGAGGAACCAGCAGAACAAGTAATACAAACAGACGTGTCAACATGAAGCCCAGACATGATTTGCCAATTTCTTTCTTTGTTTTCCAGTCTTTCACAGCAGTGGCACTCGTTCCTCAGAACAGATTGTACTTGACACAGAGAAGAGACTTTACAGGCAGCAAAAAGTATAATTACAAAATGGACAGTTTTAACAAGCACAACAAATTGTTCTCCAGCGTGATTTGAGGAAGATCCAGAAAGCGTCTTGTGCTTCAGTGGAAGTCTATACAAAGAGGCACATGATCAAAGTCACTAATTTACTCATCTGATTGGTGACCTAGAAACAGAGCAGAATACATTGCCATAATGTTTGTTAGATTTGCATTTTTAATAATCCTAAAACATTCTGTTTATTTCAAGGGTTAAATTAGTGTGATTTTGAGCCACTGTATATACAGCAAAACTAGGCCTATCTTTGTCCTATACAACAAATCCAGTGTTGTTTTAGTATTATTTATATACCATCATAGTATTTATTAAATTTCGAATTAGCTTCATTTTAAAGTTCCAGTAATTTTGTTGTGCTTTTGTCATTTTTATTTTTAAAATATTTAATTTACTTAATATATATATAAATTATACGTAATATATTTAATATACATTAATATAATATTTAATAAAATTTAATATAAATAATTAACTTTAATTTAGTGCTATTTTAGTATCACTTATATACTATCATAATATTTATCAACACTTTCAACTAGCTTTTAGTTTAAAATTTTTAGTTTTCCTTGAAAATTTTAGTTTACATTTCAGAAATTTTGTTAGGCTTCTGTCATTTTTACTTTAAATATTTCTTTAATTTATTATTTCATATATTCAGTATGTATTAATCTATTATTTAAAATAATTTATTATAAATATTAGTTTAGGTTTCAGTAATTTTGTTGTGCTTTTGTCATTTTTATTTTTTTAATATTTCTTAAATGTATTACTTAACATATTCAACATGCGTTAATATATTATTTAATATAATTTATTATAAATATTTGGCTTTATTTTATTCCAGTTTTAATTGCAGTAATTTTACTACTTCAATATGAACTTTATTTACTTTATTTTATTTCAGGTAAAGTTTTTCCTCTAATATTTATATTTTATTTCAGCTTTATTTCGATTAACAAAAATTAAATGTAGGATTTACTTTGCTAGCAAATTTCACAAATAGTTGCAAATTAAATGTCAAATTTTAAAGTAGAAAGACTGAATTAGTATTTTCTTGTAAAACATACTGCAGAAATCTGCATCTCCAATAATCATTCTATTTACAACTTTGAAAAATCATTTTTTACAGTGTACTATAGTAAATATTTCCAAAGGTAGGCTTATTTTTGAAAGCCAATTTCTGTGTAGACACTTAACTTGAAACCTTATGATATTTAAACAATAAAACAATTATGAAGCAAAAAACAACTTATGAAACAGGTACTAAAAAAAATTGCGATTATTCATTTTTCCAGTAAATATTATAAATAATAAACTTTAAATATGAGTAACTATTAAAACATATGTGAAACTCTGTCACATAAGATGCACATTTTAACCGCACTGTACATTATAATGATTTTATGTATATTAGAATTTGAATAGGTTTAACAGACCCACATAACAATGAAACCATCTCTCATCCCCCATATTACTCTTTAAAGAAAGAATAGCTAGGTTTTCTTATTTCACAAAAACGAGGTCTCCGCCAGACTCGAGGGGAAACAGAAAGGAGACACTCTGAAGATGCGGGCATCACATTTGCACGAGGCACGAGGTTGTTTCTTATCTGTTCGGCACGGCACATCTGTTCAAAACAAGCCGATCAAAAAGCGCCATTTTAAAGAAATGCAATCAAAAATGTTTAGTTTGCCGTGACAGAGAAGCTGCCTTCATCTTCAGCAGCACAAACACAGGCTTTCTTCCACCTCAAGGAGGACGCCATCCTGCAAACGCGACAAGGCGTCCATGCTTTGTGGAGATCACAATTATTGTCACCCATGTGTGAAAATATTATGTTTGTGAAGAGCTGCTACCTGTGTCTCCGGTAAAAAGTTGGCTAGCAAAAAATAGAGCCGAGTGTTGGAGTGAGCCAGCAGACGTGACACAGACGAACACAAAGAAAAATGTGACTGAGACTTCTGGAACAATGAGGAGATATTTCAAAACGACTTCAGAGCTTCTTCCTTCACGCACTCACTCTGAATGCACATTCAAGAGTTTCACACACTTCAGTTCAGAAAAATATTTTCCCTGCCAACTCCTAAACAGCACAAACTCATACATATATCACTTACCTAAACAGTCAAAGTCTCAGTGGCTTATAATAATAACCCAAGGAGGTCTTGGCCACACTTTAGTTTGGGGTCCAATTCTCACTATCCCTATTGGCTATGACTTCTGCCTCAATAAACTCTTAATTTGCTGCTTGCTGCTTATTAATAATTAGTAAGGTAGTTGTTAAGTTTAGGTATGGGGTTGGATTAAGGGATTTAAAATATGGTCATGCAGAATAGGGTAAATAATAGAAATAATAATAATAAACAGTCAATATGCTAGATGTGTGTATATGTATATATATATATATATATACACATATATACACACTATATTGCCAAAAGTATTGGGTCGCCCCCTTCTAATGAACAGGTTCGACTACTTTAGTAATTTCCATGAGTATAAATCTTAATGTTTAAGCATATAATGATATTCTAGGGAATTGTGTGCTTCTAATTTTATAGCAAAAGTTTGACAGAAACCTTTTCTATTCTGTCATGACAATGTCTTCTGTGGACAGCAGCCTGCAAGAAAATGATTGATTGAGTCAGTGGAAGAATCTGACTGTCTGCAGCAAACCAACCTAATCCCAGCCTCTGTGTGATTGCAAATGCAGACCTTGAGCCAAAAACTCATCACCGAACACCAATGACTTGTACATTTGGGTACAGTCATTTTAGACACATTTTAGACACTTTAAAACTGTTGCAACAGAGATGGAAATACAATTTTTAAATACATGAATTATGTTCCCATCAAGCAGTTGCCACAGATTTTGGAAGTGCATTTTTCTGTTCTAAAGAAGGCTGGGTGTCCTGTAATACTTTTGTCTATATAGTGTATGTACAAGTCATTTGTGTTTGGTGATGAGTTTTTTGTAGTTCATGTCTGCATTTACAGTCACACCAGAGGTGTTCAACTGGATTAGGATCAGTTTTAGTGCACCAGTCAAGTTCTTCCACACTGACTCAATCAATCATTTTCTTTGAACTTTGTTCATATAGAGGCATTGTCATGATAGAATAGAAAAGGGTCCTGTCCAAACTGTTGCTATAATATTAGAAGCACACAATTTCCTAGAATATCATTATATGCTTTAACATTAAGATTTATACTCATAGAAATTACTAAAGTAGTCATTAGAAGGGGGTGACCCAATACTTTTGGCAATATAGTGTATACAGGGAGCGAACTACGGGGGAGCTAAGGGGAGCTCGGCTCCCCTTAATAAGACATGAGCTCCCCTGAAAACGTGATTTGTTAAATTTTGGGGGGTCTCAAAAAATATTGACAATGTATTATTTTGACGTGCAATTTCAGTTTAGTGTAATGTGATCAACGTGGATTATTATGTGTAAAATTGCAAAAATATCATGCATGACGGCGATTTAAACCTAATTCACTTCAATAAAGATAACTATACATGCTATTCTTGTCATGAGCATCAAGGTGTGGGGGCACTGCGGTGCAAATTCATTCCACTCATGTTTAGTACGTTAACTCAAAGATTCGTAGAAAAATATAAACGTTGGATTCAACATTGGCCGTAGATCTGCGTGCGCAGTCCTTGAAATCCATTCTGCAGTTAACGACCGATTCACCTGCTGCAAGCCCTGTTAGCGCACGGACAACATATATATAACATATATGTGTGTGTGTGTGTGTGTGTGTGTGTGTGTGTGTGTGTATGTGTGTATATAAGTATATTTATATATAATGAATATAAATATATACATGTAAACATTTTCAAAATATATACTGTGTGTGTATTTATGTAAACATAATGTATACATAATTATGTATACATAATTAATATACACAGTACACACACACATATATTATGTAAACAAAAACTTTTATTTTGGATGCAATTAATCGTGATTAATCAACCTGGTCTAATACATACAGCAATACAGTTATTGAGGTTTTGGGTAGAAAAAAAAGTATTTAAAAAAAAATCTTAAAATGCAATATAATAAGCAGACATGGCAAAAAAAAAAAAAGGAACTGATATTACCAATATCCTACAAAAATGAATGGTAGGAAATGTAATTTATTATAAATAAAATAGTTAAATACAAAATATTTAAATATTATTAAATAAAAACAATACAATGACATTAAATTTTTATAATTCATTAAATTCATTTTGATTCCCAGGTAATGCATGTATTAAAATCCTTGTGAAAAAAGAAGTGCACTTTAGCATAATTTTAAAAAGAATACTTATTACAGAAATAATATACTTCAAAAGAACATACTTAAGTGTGACCTGCATGTAATGTTTTGAACACTTCAGTGCATGTCAACTGCAATTAAATGAAAACATATTCCAATGTATTACAGTGTACATTTAGTTGAACTTAAAAATATTTTTGTCAACAATCAAGTACATGTAATTTAGTTAGTCAATGAATTAAAATAAGTGTACTTCTATTAAAGCACAACAAAAGACAAAAAACAATTGTTTAAAAGGTACTTTAAAGCAAAAAAAATTGCTCTTTTTAAAAGTGTACTTAAGTGTGTTTAGAAACAGTCATTAAAAGTGTTTCTCTTTAAGTCACTTAAGTGGCCTTTTATTTCATTATTTCATTGTAGCACACTTCTTTTTCACAAGGTGAAACAATATGTAAATGTATACAGATAATGTAAACGTAAACAAAATGCTAATCAAACTAACATTAAAATAGATGGCAAAACTGATTTGCACAAACTCAACAAGGCACGACATCAGATGCGCCAACAAAGCCTTTTCAGCACAGTAATTGCCAAACGTTATCAGTCTGAAACGAGACGCGTCTTTATAGAGCTCTGCTAACATGGGCTAGATTTCACGCTAAGCTAATAGTAGCCAATTGTATGGCTCTTTTGATTAAGGTCAGTGCTTTTCACAAGAGCTGCCCTGCATAGATATTTTGATGGCTTGCTCTTGCGCTTACTTTGAGATCTTCATTCAACCTTTACTGACTCACAATTAGATGAGTGCAAACTTTTATTGTGCTGATATGAATGTCGCATTAGCATTTCGTAATTCGAATTTAAGGAAGGGTGACTCCCTTATTGTTTAATTAATTTAACGCACATCAGTTTCGAATATCAAGATATAATAAGATATATACGACAAGGGTAGCTATATGTTAAGCATTCAGGCATAAATGGATGTGATTTAGGTTGTCCAGTGCAATCATCAGCTGAGGAGAAAGCAGCAAACAGAATAGCAATGGAGCCTCAACTATCACAGCACACTGCACAGCGCTGATTAGGTACTGATTATCCTCATATTCCCCTCGCAATGTCTGATGACATTATGACAGGCAATTTTCACATTCAATCTTCCCTTCGTGAAAAAAAAAGTGCATATTCATTTAAAGTCATACTCTCAATTTTCTATTCTATTACGCCGTGCCTCGCGGAGTCACATGTGCTCATAAAATAGGGTTCTCCCGTGGAAACTAACACACCATGACTGCCCCGGGTCACTGCTTTAACAAATACCAATCCATGTAAGAAAGTCAAGCAATTTTGGGGAACACTTAGCCAACACAATTTACCCCTTCTGTACAATAGAAATACTGAAATAGATGTATTATCCAAAGAAGCAAGGCACAAAGTGAATTATGGAGTAATGCAAGAATCTCCTGTAAGTCTCATTACTGATGCGTGGATACGAAATGACTGTATAAAGAATGTCAAAAAAAAATTATGGATGCCCACGGAATAAAATAAATAAAAAGGGTAATCGCGCAGTCCGCGGTTTCGCAGACATGGCAAACCAGATCGCAACTTTTTTTCTTACAATTCAGACTTTTTTCTCGCAATAGTGAGATTATATCTCACATTTCTGTTTTTGTTTCTGCCACAAAATAATAAAAATAAAAAAATTAATTGTGACTTCTCACAATTTTGAATTTTCTTCTCTGAACTGCAAGTTATACATTTCAAGTTAAAAATCAAGCAATTCTTACTTTTTTGCAGATTCTGTATTTATATACAGTAATTCTGAGTTTATATCTTACAATTCTGACTTTTGACTTGAATTTTTGAAATTTGAATTGACTACAGATGTTTAGAAACAAGATTTTTTTTATGGAAACTTGTTCCCACTTGTTTTTTTTAAATAATAATAATAATAATAATAATAATAATACTGCAACTTTTTATCTCAAAATTCTGACTTTTTTTTTTTTGAGTTTGCATCTTGCAATTCAGTTGTTGTTTTTTTGTTTTTTTTTGCCACAGAAACAAAACAAAACACACAAAAAAGTAATTATGACTTTATATCTCAGAATTCTGACCTTTTTTCAGCCAGTTATTTGTTAGAAAGTCACAATTGCAAGTTAAAATCATGAAATTCTGGCTTTTTTTCTCAGAACTGACTACAGATGTTTAGAAACAAGATTTTTTTTATGGAAACTTGTTCCCACTTGTTTTTTTTAAATAATAATAATAATAATAATAATAATAATAATACTGCAACTTTTTATCTCAAAATTCTGACTTTTTTTTTTTTGAGTTTGCATCTTGCAATTCAGTTGTTGTTTTTTTGTTTTTTTTTGCCACAGAAACAAAACAAAACACACAAAAAAGTAATTATGACTTTATATCTCAGAATTCTGACCTTTTTTCAGCCAGTTATTTGTTAGAAAGTCACAATTGCAAGTTAAAATCATGAAATTCTGGCTTTTTTTCTCAGAACTGACTACAGATGTTTAGAAAGAGCATAGGTCATTTTTTCAGCCCCGGTATAAAAAATAAATAAATAAAAAAGGTTATTGCAAATTTTTATCTCACAATTCAGACTTTTATCTTAGAATTCTAATTTTAATCTTTAGAATTCTTAAATTTTTACATCTCACAATCGTGTTTTTTTGTTTGTTTGTTTGTTTTTGGCACAGAATAAAAATTATGGTAACTGTGACTTTTCCCTCACAATTTCGAGTTTACATCTTTATGAGTTTACATCAATTTTCACTTTTTTCATCATTCTGCCTTTATAAACTGCAATTTTGAGTATTTTCAGAAAAATCAGAATTGTGAGATATAAACTCAAAATTGCAAGAAAAATTCTAAATCGGAGGATTAAAAAAAGGTCATAACTTTTTTTTGTTTTGTTTTGTTTTTTTCATCCCGTGGTGGAAACCAGCTTCCATTAAACATGGCCAATGTTGTTTCTAAACATCTGTAAATGACAGCTTCTCAGGGAGGCTCTGGAATCCCAGACAATTACGTTGTGTACATAGACATCTTAATTTCCCTACATATCTTATCTCTTTTTAAATAGGCAAGGCTGTTCATAATAAGACATATGAACGGAGCGGCGATAACCTCTTCCTCTCGCCTTTTCCATCTAATCATAGTTAGCCAAGCCGCCACGAGGAACATGTGCCAGAGACGTGCCTCTCGTTCACCCACTGTCCCTCCAGCAATTACTGTTCTGACATCTCCACAATGGCCCTGTAATTACGGCACTCATATTTATCCACCGAGCCTGCGGTCTGAATGTGGATCACAGCCTCATGTAAAACAAGCCCATAATAACATATGTGATGGTTAATAAACTGTTAGCATTCAGCGTTGTAAGTGTATGTCATTTCCTCATCTTCATTCCATACTGCGGCAAAGAACACAAGCAATGGTTTCATTAAAGAGATACATAAGAATGGAAAATCTGTCACCATTTACCAACCCTTCACGGCATACCAATGCTCAAAACACTCTGTATGTGTATTTATATCAAGCATATCTTGTGAAACCATGAAAAAGTGCATTTAATTGTATTGAATATGCACTTTCATGATTGTTTCTTAACACACTTAAGTACATTTTAAGTACAATTTTAAATCATTGTTTTAATAATATTTTGTCGTGTTTTAAATAAGTACATTTATTTTGATGTGTTGACTAACTAAAACACATGTAAAGTACTCGATTATCATTCAAACTATCGTTTGTTATTTATATTAATCTATTTTAAATGTACTAAACTGCAACTTCATCATTAGAGATGTGTAATTACAAAAATAAAATAAATATGTGTATGTCTGTATGCATGTATTAGTTTATATATAAGTATATTTTAGTTAGTTTTAGTATATATAAGTATAGTTTTAGATGATCATAAATGTTTGCCAGTACATTTAGCAGTACATTTTGACTATATTTCAAAGACAACATAAGAAATGATGAAATTACATATAAAAACATAGTTAGTTATAAAAAAGACTAAAGTTCAGCTAATTGCATTCAATATAAATTTAAACTATAATACATTTTAAGTATCTGAGATCATCAATATATTCTTTCAAGCATATTATACTGTATTAAGTATATTATTTCAAGTTTCCGTAATAAGTATACTAAAAGAATGCTGAAGTGTACTTCTTTTTTTTACAAGGTATTGGTAACTTTTTGTAAAGAGCAGACATTTTCTTTTTCGTTTTTTTCTGTGAAAATCTCATTTGTACGATTTTAACATGCAAGTTTCAATTACAACATACAGTATCTCACAAAAGTGAGTACACCCCCTCACAGTTCAGCAAACATTTTAGTATATCTCCTCAAGGGACAATACTGTAGAAATGAAACTTGGATATATTTTAGAGCAGTCAATGTGCAACTTGTATAGCAGTAAAGATTTACTGTCCTCTGAATATAACTCAACATACGCCCATTATTGTCAAAAAAGATGGCAACAAAAGTGAGTACACCCTAAGTAATAACAGCTATACGTCGTTTAACCATGCAAAGCCACATGTCCTATTCATCATGTTCATGTTCTTGTCTGCTTGACAGGACCATACAAATTTGTGTATCTTGTATTAGAGCAGAGCTATAAGAAGTTCGGTAACATCCTGAAACTGAGTTACAGTACAGTTGCCAGGGTCTTACAGAGGTTTTCCAAGATGGGTTCCACTCGGAAAAGGCCTCGCAAGGGTCGATCATAGAAGTTAGGTCCTCATGCTGTGCATCAGGTGCAGAAGCTGGCTTCAAAAAACAGATGCATGAGTGCAGCCAGCATTGCTTTAGAGGTTGCAGAAGTGGAAGGTCAGCTTGTCAGTGCTCAGACCATACGTTGCACACTGCAACAAGTCAGTTTGCATGGCTGTCGTCACAGAGTGAAGCCCCTTCTGAAGCTGGCTCACAAAAAAGCCTGCAAACAGTTTGCTGAAGACAACCTGTCCAAGAGCATGAATTACTGGAACCATGTCCTGTGGTCTGATGAGACTCAGATAAACTTGTTTGGCTCAGATGGTGTCCAGCATGTGTGGTGACGCCCTGGTGAGGAGTACCAAGAAAACTGTGTCTTGCCTTCAGTCAAGCATGGTGGTGGTAGCATCATGGTCTGGGGCTGCATGAGTGCTGCTGGTACTGGGGAGCTGCGGTTCATTGAGGGAAACATGGATTCCAATAAGTAGTGTGACATTCTGAAGCAGAACATGATGTCCTCCCTTCAGAAACTGTGCCGAACGGCAGTTTTCCGACATGATAATGACCCCAAACACACCGCCAAGATGACAAATGCCTTGCTGAGGAAGCTGAAGGGGAAGGTGATGGAGTGGCCAAGTATGTCTCCAGACCTGAACCCTATTGAGCACCTGTGGGGCATCCTCAAGTGGAAGGTGGAGAAGCACTATGTGTCTATCATCCAGCAGCTCCATGATGTCATTGTGGAGGAGTGGAAGAGGATCCCAGCAACAACCTGTGCAGCCCTGGTGAACTCCATGCCCAGGAGGATTAAGGCAGTGCTAGATATCAGTGGTGCTCCTACAAAATATTGACACTTTGGACACAGTTTTGACATGTTCACTTAGGGTGTACTCATTTTTGTTGCCAGTTATTTGGACAATAATGGCTATATGTTGAGTTATTTTTAGAGAACAGTAAATTTGTACTTCTATACAAGCTGCACATTGACTACTAAAATATAAAAAAATTAAATATATCCAAGTTTCATTTGTGCAGTATTGTCCCTTGAGAAGATATACTAAAATTGTTGCTGAAATGTGAGGGGTGTACTCACATTTGTGAGATACTGTACATCACTTCTGTCAAACCTAATGTAAATGAGATTTGAGAGAAAATTATCAGTAAATAACATTACATTTTCATCCATACTATTGTATGGTTTCAAAATTTACAAGTCATATTGACTACTTTTAATGTACTTTCATGGCACTTTAACACCATTTACTGATGTTAAATATTCACTTTCACCATTCACTTTCATTATATGGAAAATAGCAGCACATGCTGATAATCATCTCCTTTAGTCTTCCACAGAAGAAAGAAAACCACATAGGTTTGGAATGGCATGATAGGCGGTAAATGATTGAAGAGAATTTTTTTAGGTGAACTATCCCTTTAAATTTCAATACAGATTGATCTGAAAACAATTTTCTCAGCATCTGAGGTCTGGAAGAGGAAATCCTGCAGTACTTTGTCTCCTTAGTTCTCTTCCCCATGTTGATTAAATAAATTAGGGTGAGGTTTGTGGCATTGATCCTGTACCTCAATTCAGGTTGTTATCGAGTCTGTGAGAGGGGAGTGCTCACTAACCAGAATCCCTGATTTTGATGAACCTGGATGGGTTTGTCTGTGCTGATGAGGGACTAAGTCTGTTCTCGGCACAAACACACTCTTAAAAGCACCTTTGGTGATTGGCTCCCCTGATGAGACAGACGATAAGAGTCTTACGGGAAGCCAGACCCAGATCTTCCTGGCCCATTCCCAATCTGATGAGAAAAAAAGGTGACCGCTGACCACTATATGGGGGAAAAAAGTTTAGAAGAAATTTTCTCTTTTTGTGCGATTTAATCAATACAGGCTTATTGGAAATGTCCGATGAGTGGCACTACATACGTGTTAAGTATTATCAGAAACAGATGAACTTTAATCTGGCAATGTTTTATTATGTTGGTTGTTGTATGTATCAAAGCAGTTCACAAATGAAATGTCTGGAGATTAGCGCTAAAAGAACGTATATAATGCAATAATACCATTTTAGTTAGTTTATTTTATGACTCGTGTTTCACGGGACTTATACCCGAGCGCTGTGGATCGCAAGCAGTGCTATACCAGGTGTGCTACTGAGCAAGTTTACCACGCCAAAAAAGCCATATATATTGAGCTGGTTATGTGGTGCAAACATCACAATGTATACGTTTACAAATCATGCACCGTGGTAAAAGTCTATTGAGGTCATAAAATAGTATTGTGCAAGGAAGCATGCAAAAATGAGACTTTATTAATCAATAATCTGCCCCTGTAATCATAATCTGTGAGAAAAGGACTAAAAGTTGTTGATGTTTTACTGCCATTTGAGTTTTGCTCTTTTTTACATTTCTTGTCAATTTTTTAACGTCCTTCTCTGGAACACCTAAGAAGATATCTAGCAGAATATTGATGCTGTTCTTGTCCATGACAAAAATGAAAAGTATCATAAAAAATAGTCCATACAACTCCAGCACTACATTTGAAATCTTCTGAAGCCATATAAAAGAAAGTAGTGCAGTTTCAGAATAACATGAGCAATACTGGGGAAAGATACTTCTAAACATAATGTATTACAATATTGTGTTGCTCTATAAAAAAGTAACTAATTCCGTTACTTAGTTACTTTTTATGGAAAGTAATGCATTACATTTGTGTTACTATTTCACATCTGGGCTGGGCTTGCTTGTTTGTTTTTAATATAAAAAAAGTTCTATTTTTGGCAAATGTAAAAGCCTTTTCACACCAAACGTTAACTGAATAAGCCTCAGGAAGGAAGGAAATGTAAATTCACGCTCAAACAAACAGGATTTAAAACATAAAGGATACGTGATACTGTCACGAGTCTGGTCCATGCACTTCCGGTTAATCACCACCAGAGGTCACCCACTCACAGCATGGACTCTTGCACTTCACTACAATCCACATCATTCATTGCACTGACGATACACACAGCTGTTGTCACTGATTACACAGCTGATCTCACTAATCACTCAGGCTTTATAAACCATGGACTTCCTCAGTCATATCGCCGAGTATTGTATAGCGTATATCACTCTCCAAGCGATAGCTACCTTACGGAGCCCACTTAGTGTTCATAATTCAGGAGCTCATTGTACTTCTGTGTTCTGCTGATCATTGCCTGCAAGCTGACCATGTTTTATAATAAAGCTGTAAAATGGATCCAAGACGTGCCTCACTGCCTCGTCTGCCCCGTAACAGAATACTCGCCACACAAGGATCCACGTGCTTTCAAGTGGAAGAAGCCTGGCTATGGATGCTGGGAAGAATATTATATTCCCACTACCGACGCTGTGACCATTCTGTGAGTATTTGAATGTTGCTTATTATTCTGATCTGCCAGACTGTGTTTTGATAGACTTTTTTTGTGAGGGCATTAATCAGCCGCTCAAGTCACAATTAACCCTTGAAGGTCCCCGATCGTCACTAAGCGATTTTATGGACTACAGTTTCCTGCTGACTGTTGGTCTAGCTACATTGGGGTGTCACGCGTGAGGAATGCTGACATCAGACGGACCAAAGGCCACCGCATCGCATTAGAGCACGCTCACAAAATGGCGGCGACAGCAGAGCCCGCTCACAAAATGGCAGCCACAACAACACCCTGTCATGTTATTGCTGTCAGTGCTGCCTGTCATGAACCAAGCCAAGCCACAGTTGATCGTCATGAAGCAACCCATTTCACAACTGATCTGCCAAGGTCTCGCCACGTCTCAGCTCTTCAGCCAGAGTCTCTTCACGTCTCAGCTCTTCAGCCAGAGTCTCTTCACGTCTCCGCCGAGCTGCCAGAGTCTCTTCACGTCTCCGCCGAGCTGCCAGAGCCTGTCACACCCAGAGATTTAAGGTCAGTCCTTCGAGTTCCCTGTCTGGTATCCAGTGTGATGGACCCACCACTGATGTCGGTGCGAGCAGCTGGCATCCCCAGGGCCTCAGCACTGGCTGTCACAGAGACTGTTCCCCTGACCTCAGTGCTTCCTGTTATGGCGGTCGCCATTTTGAGTGTGTGGGCTGCACACTGCGCTCCTGAGGCCTCTCCTGTCCACGAGTCTGTTCCTGAGGCCTCTTCTGTTCACGAGTCTGCTCCAGTGCCTCCAGAGGTGGCGGCTTCCGCTGCAGAACCTCCAGAGGAGGCGGCATCCACTGCAGAACCTCCCGAAGTGGTGGCGCCCACTCATGAACTCACGGTCTGCCCTGTCACGGCCACGGAGGCCGTTCCTGAACTCACGGTCTGCCCTGTCACGGCCACGGAGGCCGTTCCTGAACTCACGGTCTGCCCTGTCACGGCCACGGAGGCCACTCCAGAACTTCCCGTAGCTCAAGTCACGGCTAAAGAGGCCGTCTGTGAGCTCACGCCCTGTCCTGTCACGGCTATGGAGGCCGTCTGTGAATCCTTGTCCTGCCCAGTCACGGCTATGGAGGCCGTCTATGAATCCTCGTCCTGCCCTGCCACGGCCCCTGAGACCATGAATGCTCTCCCTGTGTTGTCTGTCTCTGCTCTCCCTGTGTTGTCTGTCTCTGCTCTCCCAGTTGGTCTGTCTCTTCTGTCTCCCAGATCTTCAGACTCTGCCATAAGCTTCCTGCCTAGTCTGCTGCTTCCTGTATACCTCTCTGTCAAAGTCTGCGGTCTCCTGCTCCGTCTGTTCCGCCATGGAGGCTTTCTGCTTCGCCCTGGTGGGCTCCTGCTTCGTCTGCTCCGCCTGCTCTGCCGTGGGGATCTTCTGCTCCGCCCTGGTGGGCTCCTGCTCCGTCTGCTCCGCCATGGTGGGCTCTTGCTCTGTCCTGGCCTCCAGTTCCGCCTGGATGTCCTAAGGTTTCACGGGCTCTCCCTAAGTCACAGGTCTTCCCACTAACTCACGGACAAGCCCCTCCGTCCCTACCCCAGTACCGCCTCCGCTCCACCGCCCTCCTGATTATAGAGCGTCCCAAGCCGCTTTCTCTTTGGGGGCTATGTCACAGTCCTGTCCTATGCATCTCCCGTGTTAATCACCACCAGAGGTCACCCACTCACAGCATGGACTCTTGCACTTCACTACAATCCCCATCATTCATTGCACTGACGATACACACAGCTGTTGTCACTGATTACACAGCTGATCTCACTAATCACTCAGGCTTTATAAACCATGGACTTCCTCAGTCATATCGCCGAGTACTGTATAGCGTATATCACTCTCCAAGCGACAGCTACCTTACGGAGCCCACTTAGGCTAGGCAAGACTATGAACACTGTTTACCTATGTTTTGATCATTGCCTGTGTATTGACCATGTTTTATAATAAAGCTTCGCAAATGGATCCGCACGTCTCACGTCTCGTCTGCCCCGTAACAGATACATATTATTTATACATATATTATTGCAAGTTTGCATCATGTTCTGAGTTTGCATTTCACTGTTTTTCATTTTAAGGAATACTGAATCTGTTTTTGTGCAAGTGAGATGAGTAAATGCATGTTCACATTTAGTCTAGAACTACAGTCATGTTCACACAGCACAACTCTTCTGCACTTACTCCAAGTCAATAAATGAGAAAACAAAGTAACTGGCATTATTTATTTGAAAAAGTAACTCATATTTTCTTGTAAATTAAAAAGTAATGCGTTACTTTACTTTTTTTTTCAAGTAACTAGTAATCTGATTATGTAACACGTTTACTTGCAATGTGTTACCACCAACACTGAACATGAGGGTTAATAAACAATGGCCGAATTTTCATTTTGGGGTGAAACTCTCTGTAGCTATTACATATTTTTTCCTTTATGTTCCTAATGAGTACATGAAATTTGCCCTGAGAAAATCATCAGTCAGACCTCATCTGAAGAGTGACATTTTGGCACCATTTTCATTTTGTTAAAGAGAATCAAAGTCCCACATAGTACGATTGAGAATTACAAAACCCACTTCTAGCAGCGAAGGCCTAGACATTTACATATCTTAGTGAATATATTTCCGACTCTTGGTTTCACATAATGACTTGCATCCTTAGAGAGTTCCCTGCACTGTCAAAGTGGGTTGTCTATTGGTTATGTACATCACCCAGGAGATGCAATCCATCTACGTTGATTTTCATTTCACTGGATTTCTCATATTGCGAGAGAGTTCCATTTTTGCAGGGCTTAAAGATTATAAATCAAGGATCAGAATTAGCCACGGGCAACTTTTGGCTTAAACCTCAAAAAGCAGAGGTGCCATCAAACAACTTCCTAATGCAATAGGGCAAGAATGCAGGGAAACACCAAATCCATACAATTAGATATCATAGGATGGTTGTGTCTAGAGGGGTTCCTTGCTCTCATCTTATTCACGGGTGGCAGGCGGCATCTGCGTTCAGAGTCAGAACAGACTCCAATCTCAACTATCATCAGCCGGGAGCAAATGTGACTTCAGTGGCACCTGGTGGTATTAATGTTTTTTTGTTTGTTTGTTTTGTTTTGTTTTGCTCCTAATGCATTGACAATATCTTGATAGAACAAAAGGGATTTTGTGGCACTGTAATGAGATTTAATCACAAATGTTATAATTGTGTAATTGTTGCATTTAAAACATCTAAAAATCTAAAAATTCTAAATTCTTTTGTACACTAATTGTTAAAAGGTTTCTGAAAGAAGTCTCTTTTGCTCACAGAGGCTGCATTTTCTTTTATCGAAAATACGGTAAAAACAGTAGCATTGTGAAATAGTATTACAATTTAAGAGAAATGTTTTCAGTTTGAATACATTTTAAAATGTAATTTATTGCTGTGATCAAATCTGAATTTTCAGCATCATTACTCCAGTCTTCAGTATCACATGATCCTTCAGAAATCATTCTAATTTGCTGCTCAAGAAACACTGCTTATTATTATCAATGTTGAAACTATATTTTGCTGTTTAATATTAATTGGGGAAACAAAGTAAAAGTACAAATATTTTTTTTCAGCAGGGATGCACGACATTGATCAAAAGTGGCAGTAAATACATTTATAATGTTACAAAAGATTTCTATTTCATCTAAATGCGGTTCTTTTTAACTTTCTATTCATCATAGTTTCCACATAAAATTTAAGCAGCAAAAACTGCTTTCAATAGGCTACTGATACTAATAAGAATTTAGATTATTAATAATTGAGCACCAACAATAGCTGATAATTACTGAGCAGCATAATCAGCATATGAGAATGGTTTCTGAAGGATCATGTGACACTGAAGACGGGAGTCATGATGCTGAAAATTCAGCTTTGGAATAAGTTACATATATTACAACAGAAAACAGGTCTCTTAAATTGCAATGATATTTCACAATATTACATTTTTACTCTATATTTGGTCAAATAATTTCAACTTTGGTGAGCATAAGAGACTTCAAACACTAAAACTGATTCCAAATGTTTGACAGGTAGCGTAGGCTGCAGGCAGCATGATATATGTCTGCTACGTATATTTATAAAATAAGCCCTCATAATATTTCTTTCAGGGTTTTTTGAGAACACAAAATGAGGTCTGTTTTTAGGTTGGAGAACTTTATAATCCTCTTTCTGTAGTGGCGTCTGGCACATCACAGTATGTTCTGAATTTGAGTCTGTGCCATTTCATTGGTGGAGAGCTGACGTCTGGGGAAGAAAGTGACTGTTGACTTGATATGCATGTCTGTCACTGTTTCCTGGCAGTGGCTCTCAGTATATTTTGCATCATAGTTTAAAGTTATTTTCAAGTGGCTGTGAAAGGGCTGCTGCGAGGGTTTCTTTATAGCAGTTTCAGCATCCTGTCACTTTGGCTCTGACTCCAACTCAGCTGACTGCAAACAAACTTTCTCTCATTTTTGGATAATGGTGCCAAAAAGCAAAGGGTTGACTGACAGTGTAATCCAAGATTGTACCACAAAGACGTGTTTTATAGAAACAGGAAGGAGCTGGAGTCAGATCTGTGGCTCTTCCACATCTATGATTGGAGCTGATTCTAATTTAGATCAGATTTTTCCTGCATGATTTCCAATGTGATCCGTTTCGATGATTAAATTTATGAGGCTCAATGAAGTGTGACACTCAAAGAAGAGATTTGAGGAAGAATTTACCAAAAAATGAATCACCCTCATGTCATTCCAAATCCATAGGCTATTACAGTTTCCATAGAACACAAAAGCAGAATTTATGAAAAAATGATAACAAAATCCATATATTCACTCTAAAGTGTAAGTTTGTATCAGCCTGCACGTTCTAGATCAAAATAATTCCCGTTCACACAGATCTGCAAAAACAACTAAAGACACTGTATTATTCATGTCAGGCCAGTAGCTGGCGATGTCACTTGGAAAAAAAAACAAAACATTATGCATCTGCACACATACGCATTACTATAAACTGAACACGAACTTCACATGTCTTTGCAGTTTACACAGAGATGAGGCTGTTGTTGTGTAAATGAATGGACAAAACCCCAAAAAAGTTTGGCATGTAAACACTCCCTAAATCTGAAACACTTCACTGTATAATTTACAGCTTTTGTAGAGAATTTATTTCATATGTAAGCAAAATCCACAATTAGGGCTGCACGATAATGGTTAAACTGACTGGTTAAACTTTGCTCAAAAATTAAATCACAATTATTGTCATTTTAGAAACTTTTGAACAAAACAACAAGAAGCTTCTCTCAGAAGCTAAAACAGTAAAACTCCTAATATTAACTCCAACAATTCCAAATGATGTACATGTTTTTCTATTAAAACATAAGTGCATTTATTCTGCAACCAATGAAGTCGGGATTCATGTTGGATTTATTACAGTTCAGGTTTGCTCGCAGATTTAGTTGCAACAAACAGCTCAAACAGTCACAAATAGACAAGTAGACTGGCTATACTGTATACTTTCATTTGAGCAAAATATCGCTGTACAGATTGCTAAAATCCAACTTACATGTTTGCAAGTGTTTTCAGATCATGATCATTTCTTTTTTCTTAGTGTAGAGAGAATGCATGCACATGGTTGCCAGGTTGGGAAGATTAAGTAAAATATTGGGCAGAAAATGTATCCATTTAAGAGGAAACTTCTGACTGGGGGATTTCATATCTTGACATCTGGCAACCACGTGCATGAAAGCTTGTGGAAGCTTGTAATTAATCCAAAATAAAATGAACACAAATAAATACATACATAAAGTTTTCAGAGTGCAACCAGAGTGCAAATATCACAGACAATTATGCTTAATTAACCTGAAGAAACGGTGATCATCATTAAAATACAACTTATCGTACAACCAATCCATCTGAAATATAAAACCAAACCCAAATGAATCTGAATTAAACTGAATCTTGCTGGTATGAACTGCTGTGTGAAAAAAAGAGCTGCGTGAACATTCTTTGAAATATCTTCTTTTGTGTTTCAAAGTACAAACAACAGCATAAGGCTTTGAAAAGGCATAAGAAATGGATAAATAAATTGTTGCTGTTTTTCAAATGCTTGCTGTCAGTGCCATTTAAGAGAGACAGCAACAATTTTTCTCTTGAAGATTTAAATGTATTGCATGTTATATAATACAAACAATTCTAAACTCTTTAGCAATCAATTAAAAAAAAAAACAGTGTTGCTGATAAGATTCAATTATTCCAAGCAGCAACTACATCAGACAAAAAAAACCTGATCAAATGCAAATGAGATGGATGTGGAATTGACAATATTCAAGCCTCACTGTATGAAGCTCATCAATGCTTATGCTCATTTTGAATGGCTAATGCTGGTTACAGCACTGGAGTGGCAAACACCAAAATATGCTGCAGTCTGAAGGCTGTTTTCAAATTCTTCACCGCTGAGACTGAATCCAGAGAGGAGGGAGAATCCCAAACATCTCGGCACATGCTCGGAAATGAGCCGCGCTCTGGAGAGGGCCGACTCTTCTCTCACCCTATTAATTTGCATCATTCCGAGAGAGGAACGCTGTTATCATTCCAATTCAAGTAATTAAAACATCAGTCTGCACCACAGATTTCATTTTTTTCCCACTCTGTTCGCCACGCAGGCTTTGGTCTCCAAAGCATCAGCACATAACAAGCCAATTTCCCTACATCAGCTTATATTCACATCTGATTCTGTCGCAGTGCTGTTGGGAGCCGGAACAAGGTCTTAGTACACAGAAATCTAAATAACGTTATGACGCTTGGCGCAAACCTCATTTATAAGCCAACGCCTCTGCTGAATTTGATTACTTTTTTCTTTCTTTGTTTGTTTGCTTTGTTTTTTGACTTGGTTTTTCCCATTGCAAAAAGAAAATATGAGAAGCACAGAAAAAAAACATATTTGGCAACGGCATTTTGATGTTTAAAGGAACGATTACTGAGATCCAGCTTGTTATCGTGCTAAAGTGCAGGGAGTGAAAGCGCATGGACACTGCGGATGCATGCAGGTCATTTTGACACACTTAATGATTGTCTTTTAAAGAGCTTTTCTAATTAACATAATAAGATGAGTGTTATCTGGTCGTGCATTTGAATTAGCTCATTTCACATTACTTTGTCATGACAAGCCAGTCAAAAGCCAAAAACAATATATATATATATATATATATATATATTCATGCACAGCAACTTTTTTTTTTCTGTCAGATATCAGTGATCATAGGCACCTGCCTTGATCATACGTGGAGGAGCTACAATTGCATGTGCCCTCAATATAGTTGCATCATGGTTACACACTATTCTTATAAACTCAACATGAAATCAAGACTGACACTGTTTACTTTCTTAATGCACAATCCTGGCCTTATTCAAAAGACTGTTGAAGCTCGGTCCATAAAGTCAACATGAAATCAAACATTGTTGTGCATTGTTCCCCTAAGTGTGCACTTGTAGTGTATTTCAGAATCCTAAAAGTGAAAAAGAAACCTGTACTTTCAGATAATATAATAGTAATGAAATAAAAGGCCACTTAAGTGACTTAAAGAGGGACACTTTCATGACTGTTTCTTAACACTCTTAAGCCCGGTATACACCAAGCCGACGCAGACAAAAGTGGCGACGAAAGCAGACTGCGGGGTCGGCTGACGTCAGCAGCGTCATGGGTCTAAAGTTGCCCTGACACACCAAGCCGACGCTGGACAACCGACGGCCAAGTAGCACGTCCATTCTACGCCTTACTCGCGCACTGGTTCGCCAGCTGAACAGCCAATCAGAATGATCAGATGGCCCGACTGACCGACAAGCTCCGACGCCGATTCAACATGTCGAATCGGCCGAAAACAAGCCGACGAGGACCAACTTCAGCCAACGGTGCGGAACACACTGAGAAAACTTAGTCGGCCGACAAACAAAAACTGTCCTTCGGCCGACCGTCGGCTTGGTGTGTACTGGCCTTTAAGTGCACTTAATATCAAATTACAAGTTTTACTTTAAATTACTTTTTAAATTGTTGAGCTTTAAAGAAATACACTTAATTTGGTGGGTTGACAAGTTCTTGATTATAATTTGAACTGTAGTGTGTAATTCAATATTACATTTAAAGTTAATATATTTTAAATGTACTAAGTTGCAACTTCATTACAAATGTGTAATTACAAATATATTTAAATAAATGACATACAACTTTCAGAAATGAAATGTTAAAGTATATTTTAGTTTATCATAAATGCATGTCAGTACATTCAGTAGTACAGTTTAACCATATTTCAAAGAAATAGTAATTATGAAATTACATATAAACACACATACTTAAGTCCTACTTAAGTGGGTAAAAAAGCACTTTAAAGTTTAAGCTAACTGCATTTAATAAAAAATGCAAACTATAATATATTTCACTTAATCGCAATTACCATGCAGCTAAGTGTCCTAATACTTCACGCTTTTAAAATATATTATTTCTGTTATAAGTACTCTTTTTAAAAGTATGCTTAAGTGTACTTCTTTTTCACAAGGGTCATTCGTGCATGTTATTCCAAAAGCCTCTAATTTCCACTTTGCGAAATGCAATGCATTTTTTTCTTTTTCCACTCACATATGTTAGATCACAGAAATAAAATACATTTTACCTTGTTTTTAACCTAAAATGACACAAAAATCAACCACCATGTCTCTATAGCTTCATGCACAGCAACTTAAGTGGCCTAGTAAGGTGCCAAGGGCAATCATACACAATGTCACGGCAGCCATTTGTCAGCACAAGACTGCTAGGAGTCGCCAGCGGAAACTTGGGAACATCTGGGGATGCCCTTGGTACCGGGTGGCCGGCCGGCAGGGAGACGCCGCAGGTTGTGAGTGACAGATGTATGTGTTTTCGTGGCCAGTCCAAGGGACAGAGCTGAATCATTAATCAGACAGCCTCACCTCCACAGACAAATATGGCAGGAGGTGTGGGAAAAAGAGCCCTTCACTGGGGGTTGGCCTTTCATCCTTGACCCCGACAGCCTTCACAGCCTTTTCTCTGCATTTAAACTTCCCCCACAGTATTTAAGTGTGAAAAATGTAAAGTTCTGGATGTAAAAATACTCCCCTTTCCCAGTTTCATTTGAACAGAATTTTCACAATGAATTCAATGTGTTACTTGTCATTTATTTGAATTTAATTGTGAAATTTACTTCCATTTTCTGAGTGAAACTGATTTCACTAAATCCTACACCATTTTTTAAGCGTAAAGCAAAGTAGTAAAACTGACTTTATATTATTTGTAATTTTAATTTATATTTTGAAACTTGACACTACACTAACTAAAACCATAAAGACATTTAGCATTAATTGAAATAAAATAAACATTATCTAAAAGAAAAGAAAAGAGAAATGGAACTTATTTTATTTCAGGTAGTTGCCAAGGCATTTAGTTTAACTCCAAGTACTAAAATAACCAAAATTAAAAAATGTCAAACTTAATAAAAACTATAGACATATTAAAAGAAAATGTAATAAAAATGGCAACAAAAAAATATTTATATATAAAATATATACATTGTTAAATATGAAAAGAATAATAATTATTGAATAAATTAAAAAAATTATATGCTTTAAATAAATTAAAATGAGAACAAACTAGAAAAATAAATTCTGTAGTATATTGATGATGCTAAAATAACATAAGTGCCCACAAACTGGCCCTTTTTCATTAATGACACAGCATTTAAGGCCTAAAAACAATTAAATATAATGGCACACATCTGCAGAGTCCTGCGCCAGCCAAGCAACTTCCACTGAGATGAATGAGAATGCTAAAGCATAGCTTTCTCCCAGTATTACAAACCTCCTTGGACAGAACAATGGCAGACGCTGTAAGGAAAGAAAAAGATGAAGAAACTAGGGCAAATATTTAGTATGGGTTTCCAAAGACAGACACAGAACAACTGGCAAAAAAAAAAAAAAAAAAAAAAAAAAAAAAAAGATTTTCTAATTCCATTTGGTCTCGCTAGTGGTGCAGAAATTGCACATTTCACCTTTAAGTTTAGAAGAACAAATCTTCACTAGTTTTGGGGAATAGTTTTCTGATGCATTTTGTTATGTAACACTGGCATTTCCGAACATCTATAAATGATGTATATCAGCTGAACCAAAGAGAAACATGAGCCATTCAAACACTATAACTTGAGTTGCCATAATTAAAGTCATGTGCTGTTGGAGGCTGTTGGTGGTGATGTCTTTGAACAACAGTGACTATAAGTGCTGACAAAAACAATTCTGTGCTTCCCCTGTGGACTGCAGACAGGCGGAATATGACAAGAGCGGCCATAAAAACCAACAGCAGGTAGAAAACGTCCATTACCCTTAAGGACTCCACGTGTTGAAGCTAAATGAAAGCGCTACCTGTCACCTTGTCCTGGGTAAAAGGGGATTTAATTACTTATCAAGCTGCCCTCAAATGTCAACAGACTAAATCTTTTTCATAAATGTGCAAGTATTTGACTTTTCACTTCCCAGGGGGTGGAAAATCAATTTTAATCAAAATTCCCCAATCCCCCTTTCCATATGTATATTCCGGCACAATGCGCCCAACATCATCAAAGGTAATAAATATTGCTGTCGGCCTGAGAAATGAAAAATAATTGAAGTTGCTTAGTGAGGCAGTTTTAAGTGGAGGGGTTGGGTTCACACTATATAGGGTTGTCAATAGCACTAATGAGTTTGTCTTACAACTGAGAAGTGTTCGCATGTGCATGTTCACTTTATTAATGATATTGATCTGCAATGCATTCCCGCCTGACGAACAAACACAACTTCAGTCGTTGTTCTCAAACCCAAGCCTATTTCATCCCTGCCAAGCCTGTTCAATGCATATTCAGAGACTTTATGGCAATGTTCAATGCTAATATCCTGGCATTTTATTCCTCCAAAGGGTTGTTTCTTTGTGTATGTCTTGCTTAACCTGGTGAAAGGCTAAGAGGGTTGGCTTTCCACCAAAAATTCACACAAAAATGAAAATATGCTGCTAATTTACTCACCTTCAGGCCATCCAAGATGTAGGTGAATTGTTTTCTTAAGTAGAACAGTAAAGACGTTTTAGCTGAAATTGTGGTCCTTGGTGATTCCGAAAATGCAAATCAGCGGCTGTCCATTTTTGAGAATTAAAAAAAGCATATAAAGTAACATATCATTAATACCTTGAGATCTTATGAAGCGAAATGATCAGTCTGTGCAAGAAACCAAACACTATTTATTACATTACTACCTGTAAGTCTCAGGCAAACCGTCCGGAGTGATGTCAGATTCACGAATGAATCATTCTCTTGAACCGATTCTTTTTAGTAAACTAGTTCAACCAGTTGACCAAATCGGACTAAACTGTCTGAAACAGGTAGAGTAACTGAGCAGCACAGATCTACAAGTTCTAAAACGTCCTTTACCCTTAAGGACGAAACGGTCACTGAACCGAGGAAACAGTTCAACTGGATCCGAAGACCAATAAGCCGCTGATATGCGCACGCGTGAACCAAACACTTGGATGAAGCGGCCAAATTAACATTTTTCTGGTTTCTGATGGTTTATGTAAAAAAGTGAGCTTATGACGTTTATTCACTTTACACAGTGTAGACTGTAAAAAATCCACATTTCACATCATTATTGAGTGCTGTAATAATATAATTACGTATATGTTACATCATTGCGTCATTACATAAACTAGTGAACTGAACCAGTTCATTGAAATGTACTGTCTGAAAGAACAAGCTGATGGAAAACAATCAGATTTCCCTGTTGCCTGAAGCTCTCGATTACAGGTGATAACGTTCGGTTTCTTGCACAGACCAATCGGTTTGCTTCATAAGGCCTCAGTATATCATCAGGAACCACGAGTATTCATTTTGTGTTCCTTGATACGCTTTTATTTATTCTCAAAGAGGGGCAGCTGCTTACTTGCATTTTATGATTCACCAAGGACTACAGTTTCAACTAAAAATCTTCTTTTCTGTTTTAGTCAAGAAAAAAAAAAAAGAGTCTGAGGGTGAGTAAATTAACAGCAAATTTTCCTTTTTGCGTGAATTATCCCTGTGATGATATTGATCTGCGCTGCATTTCTGCCTGACGAACAAACACAACTTCAGTCATTGTTTTCAAACCAAACCCCATTCCAACCCCTGCCGAGACCATTAAATGCATATTCAGAGAAGTTATGGCAAATTTCAATGCTAATACCCTGGCATTTATTTCCACCTAAGGGTTTTTTTCTTTGCGTATGTCTCGCTTAATTCAAATGCTACCGCATTCGCAACCCCCTAATCTGGTGGAAGGCTAAGAGGGTTGGTTTCCAAGCAAGTTAAGGGATGTATATATTAATAGAGCATAGAAATTTGTTTATTTCAGTCTAAACGCTAAAGGGCCCGCTATCCTTTCAACTGCCATTACTGCACTTGGCACGGAAAAATCCCGACATATTAGCGAGAGTGACGGCTCCCCGTGCAATATGAGCAGAAACTCATTTGCTCCCTACATTTGAAGACTAATCTATTTATCACACTTGGGGCATGCAATGCTAACTTGACCAAACGTTATTCGCTGGGAAAGCTCTGTGGATATTTTTTTCTCCGTTTCCCCTCCTTCTTCTTCTCATGATGGAAAGTCAAGCATGTTTATACATGAAATGTCCTGAGAATATTTGCTCTGAAGGGTTTCGTCCATGAATCACAATAGCCTTCTTAAAGAGGAAGAAAAAGAGTGGGGAGAGAGAGCGAGCGAGAGAGGGGATGGACAAATCTGCTTACTTTGGAGCTTATTGAGCAGAATGAATCATGCACAGAGATGAAACGTGACTGCAAAGCAAAAGGTAGCGACGACTCCGTGAGAGACAGAGAAAGAGAGAGAAGGCAGGACTGAAAGGCCAGATGAAATTAGTTCCATCAGGCCTTTCTGATTGGTCTTTTTATAGGGAGGCCAACGCTGCCTTGGGGGAGTGTCAACAGTGAGGTTGCTGACATCGAGAGCTCTCAATATGACCGACAGAATTGTTCAAGGTGTCGGTATTGATAGTGACATGGCTGCTCAAAAAAAAAAGGGAAAGAGGACTGAGTCTTCACATTTTGTTGTTGCTTTTCACTTTTGCGCATCCCTTTTCGAAGCACCTCCACTGTAATTGTTTTCTTCTTCAGTGCAAAAAGGTGAGGCTTTGTGAGCAAGTATGTGATCGGTGAGCTTGAGATAAAACGTCTATTCAGATCCTATTGCAGTGTCTGTTATAACAGAGACTCTAAATAGACTGCTAGGCCTGGGTCAAGGCATGCAACAATGCAGAAACACCAAGCACAAGTGAAAATGTTGGCATTATGTTTGTTTACATGTGCATTGGACATGCAACCCTACAGTACATGCACAGCAAACTACATTTTAGGCTTTATGTATTACCATCCAAAACACTGGATATCTGTGGGTGAGCACATTTTAAATATCAATGTGTATAGCAAATCCTGTACAGCAGGATTTCTGTACATTGTGAGTAGACAGACAAAAACACTTTTTTAGTGCTATTCTACTGCCGCAATTATGCATTTGAAGGGTGGAAGTGGATAATGATAAGAAAACAGTTTTGCTTCAATACTGTAATTCATGACCATTCATGTGCTAATATCGATAATAATGATACTTTACGAAGCAAGGATGCATTGAATTGATCACAAGTTACATTAAAGACATTTGTAATGTTACAAAAGATTTCTATTTCAAATAAATGCTCTTCTTTTAAACTTTCTATTCTATTCATCAAATTCATCAAAAAATATATATATATTATGGTTTACACAAAAATATTAAGCAGCTCAACTGTTTCCAACATTTATAATGATCAGAAATGTTTCTTGAGCAGCAAATCAGCTTATTAGAATAATTTCTGAAGGATCATGTGGCCAGTGTTGGGGGTAATGCATTACAAGTAACATGAGTTATGTAATCAGATTTCTTTTTCAAGTAACTATGGATTACTTTTTAATTTACAAGAAAACATCTGAGTTACTTTTATAAATAAGTAATGCCAGTTACTTTGCTTTCCCATGTATTGACTCACAGCTCTTCTGTCCGCATGTTGAGAGAAATTGTAAGTGTATATCAGCATTTATATTTATAAACTGTTTAATTTCAAATACTAATGACATCCAGGTTTTGGGATCATGGCTAGGAATTTAACTTCTATAATTTAGCTCATTGTCATCATTTCAGTCTACAACTAAGCTTCTTGATAATAATCAACATGCTATTTGTTCATACAGTTATATCATTTCTGATTCTGTAATCTGATTGGTTCCACAGTCCACTGTTTATATCATTGTGGTCATCTTCATTTGCCATCTTACAGACCAGAGTACAATTAAGTGCTAACGGACACTGAAAGCTATGTGCTAAAGCAAACAGAAATTAGCTAAGCACCAGGAAAGCAGAGTCATGATTTAAATAGCAGCCAATCTGCATGCCATGCCATTTCATCTACAAATACTAGCGCCGCTCCTCAAACTGTGGTTCAGGCTAAAGCACTAGGACTGAAAGATGGTCAAGGCTTTTTACAGAACATGAATGCTGTTTGCATTCAGATACACATGCTAAGCAGCATTAGGCCAGCCAGGCATGGGTCCATCAGAATTCAACACAAGGCTCCACTGAAGCCTCTATCTTCAACAATGCACCTGTGAGAGCGGCAAACGTGGCCTCGTTACCGGCTCTGGGGACTTCGGGACCCTTGTGTGCTTTTGTGAAACCTGCTGACGTGAGACACACCTATTGCAGCTTTATTTGATAAGATGTTCGAGGAAACGGCATACATTGCCTTGATGCTTTGATATATGCGCAATCAGCGAGCTACAGTATTTCATGCTCTTTTTGGTTCTGTCTTGCTTTGTTTGGTTTTTGTTACTTGGCAAGGCAACAAAAATGCCGTCCAACTGAGAACATTTGAAAAAGATGTAACTTTAAATGTACAGAGGAGAATGTTCCAGTGTGATATTCACTGTGGATTATTAAAGCTGTAAGCCACCAGAGCTTGACATTGTGCCAAACACCCTTTAAACACGGTAAAACCACTGTAGTGAATGTATTTGCATAGTCTAGCTTCTTATTTTTCTCTTCTTCTTGGAGGTATTATTATTAAAAGAAAAAAAAAATACATAAATAATATTATTAACAAAAAGAAATAAATAATAGCCACAATAACATTTGTTATTCTTATAATTATTATTGTTGTTGTTACTGTTTATGTTGTTAATATTGCTACCACTATTACTACTACAATAAAAAGTGAACAATTATTATTATTATTATGAAATAAATAAACAGTAAATAAATAATAGAAAATAAACAATTATTATAATTATAATAATTATTATTATTATTTACAAAATGTTTATTAAAATCCATTAATAATGACAATATCAATAATAATATTTATTACACATAAATAATATTAATACAACAATAAATAAATAACAACAATACCATTTATTGTTACTACTACTGCTGCTAATAATAATAATAATAATAATATTGTTAATAATAATCATAATAATAATTATTATTATTATTATTATTATTAATACATAAATCATATTAATACAACTAAATAAATAATAGCAACAATAACATTTAATACTAATAATAATACTAATACTAATAACTGTTATCATCATCATCATCAAAATTCATAAATTAGATATTATACAACTAATTAAATCAATAAATAAACAAAATAAACTAAGTAAATAAATAAATAAATAAATAAAATAGCAGCAATAACATTTATTGTTACTACTTCTACAGCTAATAACAGCATTTATTTATTATTATTATTATTATTATTATCAAACACAAATAATATTAATACAACAAAATAAATAAACAATAGTAACAATAATATTTATTGTTATTATATGTATATTCTTACTACTACTATTACTAAGAAGAAGAAGAAGAAGAAGAAGAAGAATTCTTATTGTTGTTGTTTGTTGTTGTTGGGCCTAACACTCTTTAATCACAGTAACACCACTGTAGGGCATGTACTTGCATAGCCTAGTTTATTATTATTGTTATTATTATTGCCCCTGGATCCATTCTGGGGTGTTCACCTGCTCCTCATGTTTTAAAGAAGAGTTGCTTATGCAATAACTGTAATGACTAATATAACAAAGACAGACAGAAAATGAAGAAGGAAAATATTAGAGTGAAGAAAGAGAGACAGTGAGAGAGACAGAAGCACAGGTTAAAGTATGGAGGTCTGTAGAGCATACAGCACTTGAAGTAATACATCAAATAAATAAAAGCTGAAATGAAATGTTTTGAGTTGAAGTCGGAGGTGGAATGAATAATGCAGAGGCTTTTTAGGGTGAGGGAACAACTATGAGCAGAGAGCGTGTTGTTCATACGTCTGCCCCAACAACAACAAATAAATAAATACAGGAAAAGTTCACCGAAGCTGTAAGGGAGCACAGGTCAACAGGAACGCCAACAAGAAGCTGTCAACCCCAAAAATGTCAAACAATAGTTTGCTGAAAGTAAATGTTAGCGGCTCTGATCAAAACCGGCTGTGTGAAATACAAAATGCTTTTTTATAGTTTGACTGTAAAATACTAGTGCTGTCAATCAATTTAAAAAAAATAACTAATTAATTGCACATTTTTCTGAAATTAATTGTGATTAATCATGATTAATTGCGATTAATCCCAATTAACATTACAGTTTTTAAATATACTTTTATACTGCAATAATTTCACATTCAATCTTCAAATTAATGTAGAAACAACAAAGACAGTATACAGTATTTTTAATATTTGTTTATTTATGACTGAAGGCGAGTATCACTGATACCAATACTACTGATGTCTCTAGGAAATTGTTTGTTTTTTTTCTAATATTAAGCCATTGACAATAGCCATTCGGCATTACAGTATCATTTTTAACATTTATTAGACTTTAAAAAATAACAACTTCCAATTTAAGTGAACTTAATCTTCACATAAACCCATTATAAAAAAAATGTCATATTTACCTGTGCCCTTCAGCAAGTAGGAAATATACAGAAATTGAATAAAGTTAATCAAACATTAAATTGTAAATTAAATATAGATGAATCCTTAAAGCTAAAAAAGTTATTGATTTCCTCTTTTTCTTTTGTTGTTTGAGTAACAGACATCACAGCAGCTGGTTATTAGCTTATTTGGCTGCTATTACTTTAAGAGATGTATGGAGGCAGAATGATCTCATTAATAATTCACGCAACAGACGTGATGCACACATGCATAACCCAATTCACATGCATGAGAAATAATTCACGTGCACGAAAAAAATATATATATATTCACAAAAACAAATTTATGTGCACAAAATAAGAATATATATTCATAAAATACGTTTCACAAATGTACAACTGTGTTCAAAATTTTTGAATGTTTAAAATTCACGAGTGTATCATGGCCTGTGAATGTGTGAATAGCCTTGGATGTGTGTGTGTATTTTTGAGACTTTCCTGGCAGCGAACTCCTCTCACGTGAATCACTCGTACTCTTTAGCCAATCAGATTTGAGCCTGTCAGTCGACCAATCATAACCCACTGTGGGCTAATCAGCATCTTGATATGCCACACCTGTGAGGTGGATGGATTATCTCGGCAAAGGAGAAGTGCTCACTAACACAGATTTAGACAGATTTGTGAACAATATTTGAGAGAAATAGGCCTTTTGTGTACATAGAAAAAGCCTTAGATCTCTGAGTTCAGCTCATGAAAAATGGGGGCTAAAACAAAAGTGTTGCATTTATAATTTTGTTCAGTGTATGTATATATATATATATATATATATATATATATATATATATATATATATACA
>JAFVLL020007280.1:0-59682 GCA_021397915.2 Tor tambroides | reverse complement strand
AGGAAGAGTCCTGGTTGTTTCAAACTTCTTCCATTAAGGGTAATGGAGACTACATGCTTCTGTGAACCTTCAATGCAGCAGAATTTTTTCTGAACACTTCCCCAGATGTGTGGCTTGATGCAATCATGTTTCTGAGCTCTACAGGCAGTTCTTTTAACCTCAGGGCTTGGCTTTTCCTCTGATATGCATTTTCAGCTGTTAGACCTTTGATTAAGACTTGTGTGCCTTTCCAAATTATACCCATTCAATTGAATTTGCCACAGGTTAACTTCACTCAAAGTATAGTAACATCTACAAGCGATACGAATGCTCCTGAGCTAAATTTCATCTGTCCCAGATTAGGGTATGAATACTTATGGAATCATTTAAGATTTCTATTTTTAATAAATTTGCAAAGATGTTAAAAACCTGTCTTTTGCTTTGTCATTATGGTGTATGGAGTGTAGATTGATGTGGAAAAAAAGTAATTTAAAGCAGTTTAACATAAGGCAGCAACATAAAATGTGAAAAAAATGAAGGGGTATGAATACTTCCGCAAGGCACTGTACATAATAAAACACCTCAGCACCTTTGTGTTATTCTTGCACTCTAGACAGGTATCCAGCTGAGAGATGCTTTTACAGTTACTGTGCTTATTACAGCGGCACTGTGAGGAGCAGTTCTCTCCAACAAACCCAAAGTGACACTGACAGACTCCTGGAGACACACAGGTCCCATTAACACAGCCTTGAGCACACACTGGCTCACACTGACCCGACACACTGAAAAAGAGAGCGAGAGAAGGAAATATAAATGAACTACTTAACCATGGGAAAGTCAGTGATATTGTTTGAGAATGAAAGCTGTTAAATATACCTGCTGAGGACGTAGCCCTGTCTGCAGGTGCAGTGGTAGCCTTCAGGCAGATCATGGCAGTCCTGAGTGATGTTACAGTGGTGGTGTCCATTGGCACACTCGTCCTCCTCTGGGCAGTGCAGGAAGGACCAGCTACTGTTCCACTGTGGGCAAAAAGCCTCACTCACACCTGCAGAGTAGAAAGACAATTAAATTTCAATCCCTTAAAAAACTCATAAACGTGTGGTGCAGGTATGTTTGGTCTAAATATTAGAGTGCAAAAGTCATTTTCCAGAAGTAAAAATCCAATTCATTTAGTTTTTTTAATTTTTCAATCAATTAACATTTTTACATGATTGATTTTTTGTAATCTGATATAAAGACATGTACCATTCAGTCCTCCCTGAAGACAACGTCCTGACCCGTTTCCACCACGGACAGCACACCAGCCACACTGTGGCCTGGAAATGCACTGGGAGCACTGAGTGAGCTGGAAGCACTGGGGAGAGCAGGAGTCCTCATCTGAGAGCAAACGGCCACACTGACCTGCCTCACAGCGCAATGGAACAAAGGAGGGGCTCATACACTGGAGAAGAAAAAGGACAAGTGACAAGGTTACTGGTCGAACTTCTTGTATAAGGTTATTGAATTGGAACAAACTTTATGAAAATGTTACCTGCTGCAGTGCCATGCTCCATACACAGCGCTGCCAGCCTCCGTCAGAGCCACGGGAGCTTAAACACCGGCTGCAGGTGTTGATTTCATGGCAGGGTTCAGGGCAAGGCATTGGTGGAGAGGACTCCACTTGCATCGGAGACACATTAAGCAAGGCATAGCTAAAACACGTCCAGTCGTAAGTTGGGTTCACGCTCAGGATGCGCCTGGTCTCACCTGGATGGTTAAACCAAGAGTCAAAACATTAACTACAAGCTGTTTTTGCTGGCCTTCATAAAAAGAGATGTTTGAATTTATACATCTTTTGCATTCCCCAAGAAACTTTGCACTGGCTGTGGAATTGGTTTCTGTGGGGAAGGCAACATTTGTGCAAGAGAATGCAAAATTGGTGATGGAAATGATATGAGGGGGGAGGAAATCCTATATTTCAACACAACAAGCGAACTCAAAACTTCTTGGGGAGTGTAATCCTTGCTAAAGTTTTGAGAACAAATCCAAAAGCTTCGAAATATAACTTTTCCTCCCATCTCATATTTTTTTCCTTCCTCCCCGCATGTCTCAGCAGAATCATGCTCACTGTGTGGTCACTCTCACCTGTGCGTTTGAACTGGCGTGTCCACATGCATTTCCCAGAAGCTGTGCATTTGGGGCAGTCAGAAGCCTCACAGCTGGTCTCAGTGCAGTTACTGGAGAGGAAGATCTCTCTCTGGTTTATCCGGCAGTCATGCTCTGATGTGCAACTGACTGAGCTGCTGATACATGCTCCCTCGGGACAGTTTGTGCACCACTTACACTGCAGAGCAGGCTGAATGATGGAGAGAATTTCATGCCATTTTTTAATTATAAGATTGAGTTTAACTAAGTTTTAAACCTTTCCTATTGATCTTATTGATCTTAGAAAGTGTGGCAATGTGTCCGCTACTGTTCAGAAGTTTGAGGTCAGTAAGATTTTGTTAAAGAAATTAATGCTTTTATTCAGCAAGAACCCATTAAAAGTGATGGTAAATCACTGTAAAAATCAAAAAGACTTTAACAATGTTACAAAAAAATTTATATGCTGTTCTTAATTTCTATTCATCAAATAATCGTGAAAAATGTATTAGTTTCCTCAAAAAAATATTAAGCAGCTGTTTTCAACATTGATATTTATAAGAAATGTTTCTTGAGCACCAAATCAGCATATTAGTATGACTTCTGAAGGATCATTTGACACTGAAGACTGGAGTAATGGCTGCTGAAAATTCATCTTTGCCATCATAGAAATAAAAAATAAATTTTAAAACATTAAAATAGAAAAGAGTTATTTTAAACTGTAGTAACACTTCACAGCGCTGTTTTTACTGTATTTTCTGATCAAATAAATGCAGCCTTGGTGAGCATAAAAGACTTGTTTCAAAAATCTGTTTTCACAAAAAAAAAAAAAAAAAAAAAAAAAAAAATTACCGACCACAAACTTTTAAACAATACTGTACACAATATGATTTGCTTTCACTGGACATAAATAGCCTAGTCAAATCTGTTAGTTAGATACGGTTTAGCTATGTAGTGCATTTACTAAATAGCTCAGTCATAAAATACTACATAAACGGAGTACTTTGGATTGTGATATGATGATTGTACCTGCATAGGGCTTGAAAATGTTTTAGGATGGCGGGCCAGACATTCGCTGCAGGTTTTGAGTCTGCGGCACTGATCTGGTGAACAAGGAGTGGGAGAACAGGTAGACTGTCCAATAGCACAACCTAATCTGTTAAAAAGAGAAGAAGAAATATAGTCATTTTGAAAAAAACATTATGGTACTCACAGTGGCCTATAGAGAATAAAGATGATGCTAGTTACTGTAGTACCTTTCTGCAGTGTCTGATGAAGCACAGGTACCTCTGCACCACACACAGCTACCAGTGCTGCTGTTACAGGCCTCAGGGGTGGGCAGCAGGATGCAGGGGTCACTGGGCAAGGAGAGAGTCAAAAGTCGCCCCAGTGTCACTCCGTTAAAACCTCCAGACAGGAACAGGCGACTACCCCACCCAGTCATAGCCAAGGAAACCGAACGGTTTACAGGTTCACCCACCGAGGACACTAGAGAAGTAGTACAAGAAAAGGCCAACACCATTCTGTCAGTAAACACAGACTAGCGTTTCCAAGTGCATAATTAATATACTGTATCCAGATATGTGTAACTGTTACCTGGCTGTATCCATGTGTTACAGTTGATCTGATAGAGAGAAACTGTGTTGCTGTAATCCTCTTCCCCTGTCCTGCCTCCAACAATTACCATGGTGTCCTTCACTAAAGCTGCCGCATGGAAGAAACGAGAGAGAGGCTGGAGAGAGAGAGATGATTAGTGTCATCTACCTGCCAAACAGCTTATACAATCATTATTCTGCCCATCATTTGTTTGTTTGTTACAGTTACCTTGTTTCCCTGAGAGGGCACCAGTAAAGACCAAGTAAGATTGGGGTAATAAAGACTGTAAAGTTCTCCTGAAGGTTCTACAGCTTCAACGTGGAAACGGTAACCACCAAACACGTACACAGCATCAGTCTGTTCATGATACACTGCTGAGTGGCCATAAAGACCTGAAAAGTTGAAGGACAGAAGAAGAACTGAATCAGGAGTGTAAAGCTGTTTCACTTCATTTTAATATTGGTGTAATGGCAAATACATCTGGCCCATTACTGGTGAAGAAAGTGAAGAATTTAGGATAGAAATATATTACAATTGAATAGTATTGTAAAATTCAAGACAATAACAACAATAAATAAAAATTATTATATTTAGGTTGGCTGTGTTTCAAGAACATCAGTGTGAAATGGAAATTGCTTAAGTGAACCCATTAGAGAAATCTGAAAGATTTAAAATCTCACTAGCTACACTACCGCACAAACGTCTGGGGACAGTAAGATTTTTTTATATATTTTTCAAAGAAGTATTTTATGGTCACAGAGGCCCCATTTATTTGACCAAAAATACTGTAAAAACTGTAATATTGTGAAATATTATTACAGTTTAAAATAACTGTTAAAATGTAATTTATTCCTGTGATGCCAAAGCCAAATCTTCAGCAGCCATTACTCCAGTCTTCATGATCCTTCAGAAATCACTCTTATATGTTGATGTGGTGCTTATGAAATTGTCTTATTTTGTTTAGTTTTTGATTAATTGAAAGTTGAAAAAAAGCATTTATTTGACAGAAATCTTTAGTAACATTGTAAAAGTCTTTCATTAAATTAATTTAATGCACCCCACCTAAAAGTATTAATTTCTTCTTCTTCAAAACAAATGAGCTGTAGTGTATACTTCTGTATAATAGTGTATTTGTTTATAAAACCTTAAAAACCCTACTTTATTGTAAACCATTTCAATAAATTATTTCTTCATGATGTGCACAGGTATTAAGCTTAAATTTTAAGTGAACAAAACAGGCAATTAAATTGTTAAGTGCAATTATTTGTAAGACAATTAATTGTCAGACAAAATGTCCCAACTGTGCCAGAAAAAGTGCAGAGTTCAATTTCTACCTGTAGGGGGTGTGCCAGTGTGTGGAGCGATAGTCCAGTTCCCAGACTGAGGATTAAACTCCAGCAAATGATGGTTAAAGCCATTCTCTGGTGAGTAACCTCCAATCAGCAGCACAGATGAGCCTCTTCGCACAGTTAGAGTGTGTCCAGCCACAGGGGGAAGCACTGAGCTCTAAACACAGATGTCAGTTAACACTCTTAACACAGTTGAAGAGGAACACAAGAGAACTGTGAGGATATTCAATATGTGATACCTTATACTGCTTCCACACCAGACTGCTGAGGTTCAGACACCATGTGTCCTTGGCAACACCTTTCTTTGTGACCCCACCAACCACAAACATTAAACTGTGAGCGGCTGCATGGGAGCCAGAAAACGGGTCATGATTATACACCAGAGCAGAGGCATGATGGTATCGAGACAGGGGCATTGAATTTTCCTCCACTGAACTGGTCAACATTTGAGTCCAGCGACGATCAGCCACGGAATACCTAGACCAATAAAAATGTATTATATAAATATGTATAAAAAACGATTTACATCAAGTACAATGTATAAGAATATACCTGTAAACATTTCCCAGGATGCCCTCTGGGAGTGAGAGGCCTCCATACATCCAAAGAGTGCCCTGTGGCCCAGACACTAGGGAGTGACCCATCCTCTGGAGGAACCTGTGTGCCTTATTCTGTAGAAGGAAATCAAACCGAAAATTGAGAGAATCTGTAAGAAGAGACTCATTTCTATAGTCTTGAAGGAGAGAGTTAATCTTACTGCAGAGAGCTGAGTGTCAAACAACGTTTCCCAAACCAGGCTGTCCGAGTCTGAGATAGAAGAACAGTCTGATCCAGCCCAGCCTTCTGTACACACACACAGGCCAAGGGTCTGTAAAAGTATATGCAAACATGTAAGATGAGAACTGTGGGACATACCTAAAATGGATTTTAGTGTGCTTCTTATGCTCTAAAGCAAAACAACTGGCTGCAATAAGAATGTTACACACCATGTTACAAATGCCTTTGCCTTCCTCTGCTCCACAATTCCCTGGACAGACAGGACGGTCACATTGTGGACCACCAAAACCATGGGGACATTCACAGATCCCGTTTACGCACTGAGCTCCTGCCTGGCACTCGAGTGAGATGGCTGTTCCCTCTCCAGAACTTCCATTTCCACATCGCTTCACCCAGAACGAGGCATTAAAACCCTGAGCACGTCCTGAGGTAACGTTTGCCTCAAAATACACAGATACCACCCCTAGAGGAGAAGAAATCACGTCATTTATCACGACATGGTGCTACGGTGCCACGTTGAAAGTTATATCTAACTTTGCTTTGTGTGTGATGAAAAACACAAATATTCAGTCCTTAGTTTTGTCAAGTACCTGATGTAGCCTCAACAGTAATTGGTTCCATTCTCGTTGTGCCGCAAAATGCTCCAATAAGGTTGTGGTCAGAGTGCACAACATCATTGCTGAGGAATTGTGGCAAGCCGTCAAATACGTAAACATAGGAGTTCTGTTGGATAATGAAATGCAAACATTTTCTGGTCAAAATATTGCTGGTAACTATTTTTTATGCTGTTTTGACAGTAATTGACAGATTAATGATGAGGAATAATCTACTAACTGTGCACTGTGTGTGAGAATCTGGGTGCCAGGTCAGCGCCACGGGTGGGCATGACTGCCCTGGCATGCATGGTGCCAAATTCTCGGACACAGAGAGGACCCACAGGCAGTGAGAGAGCCCGCCATGGCCACCGACTGCTCCATGCCAGCCCAGAGAAGAGGAAAGGGACAGGGGTACAGAGGAGGAAGAGGAAAGCAGAACAGAGCGACCCTGACACTGCCTGAAACAGGTGCCATTATTCCTGTGAGAAAAATGTGAATTTCAGTGTTACATGCTGCATAAAACTGAGTGTTGTATTTTAAGATTAGAATTAAAATATAATTTACTTCCACAGTATGGAATAAATGCAATGGAAGTCAATGGGGACCATCAACTGTTGCCAACATTCTTCAAAATATCTTTTTTTTTTTTTTGGTGTTCCACAGAAGAAAGAAAGTCATATAGGTTTGGAGCAACATAAGAGAGAAAATTAATTTTCATTTTTGGTAGACTATCCTTTTAACTCTGAGATCAAACAATAATACTACTGAAAACCCCTGGTTTATGTACAATTTTCATCTGCCCTCAAATTTACAGACACGTTCCTCACTTACTAAACAGAGCTGTTCCTACGAGTCAGACTTACCTGGGGTCTCCGTAGTATCCAGGCAGGCAAGACTCACAGTGTGGGCCTTGGGTGTGGTGGGTACAGTAGCACTGGCCAGTCTGGTTATGGCAGAATCCCTGTAAAGCATCACCGTGGCCGTTACACTGACAGGGAATGCAGCCTTCACCCCCTGCCAAAGCAGAGCCAAAACTACCAGGCTTGCAGTGCTCGCAGTGCGGCCCTGTTGTCCAGTCTGAGAAGGGAAAGAAAAATATAGTAGCTTAGTGCTTGCTAAAAAGACGGAAAAATGAGGGTTAACACACAGGTAGGATCTTTACCCTGGCACTGGTCACAGATCCCTGGAGCCGTAATACAAGTGCTATGAAAGTTACATCCACAGTCCACATCGCACTCCACTCCGCTCAACACCAGAGTGGCTGGATCAGAGGTCCAACCCAAAGAGCACTCGCACTCAAACCGAGGACTCCCGCTGCACCGGCCCTGACGGCACTCGTTATAACATCTGAGAGAGAGCGAGAACATTTTTATATATTACAAGGAAGTATTATGATTATTCCTGAGCTGGTGGTTCTGAAGAAACACATCCACCCTTGCAACAGTGTAACACAAAGTCTCACGTCTGGTTGCAGTGGTGAACTCCATCTCCTGTGAAGCCCCTCTCACAGTGACACTCGTAGGAAGTTGGAGTGTTGACGCAGGTAGCAGAAGGATGGCAGGTATGCAAGCCCAAGCGACACTCCTCCACATCCGGACAGGATGGGTAGGACCAAACGGAGTCTCCATCTCCTTCCATCCCTTCCAGCAGCTCCAGTTCCAACTCCATCTCCATCTCAAGCTCCATCAACCGAGGGGGTGATAAAGTTTGAGGCTCAGGGCTGATGGAAGAAGGAAGAGATGTAAATCAGATAATTATCGAATGACACATTAATTTAGCCACTAGGTATAGAATGTTTTAATCTTACCTGCTGGCTTTCACTTCAGCTACAGCCATACTGCAGTTAACAGCCGATGGGTCATCCATCCCACCCCAGTCACCTCTCAAACACCTGTGGAAAACCAGAGAAGCAGGAAGTAATATAAAAAAGGAAAACATAGTGACCAGGAGAAGTCCTCACTGAAATTCATGGTTGGTTGGTGTATTCACAGACAAGTTTCTATCCTACCTGCCGATAGTGGGGTTGTTGTAGTCTCCACACCAGCCGCACTGAAATGTCTGCAGACACTCTGAACAGGTGGCAAGAGCAGAGCACTGCTTACACTGAGGGACAGAATGAACACTGGAGAGAGAAGATCAGAGAGGACAATTTTCAGCAAAAGCAATAAAAGTCTATGCAGTATAATACAACAAGCACTAGTGAAGGAAACGCAATAAAGAAAGAAAATCATTATTACTAATATACTGTAATTCATTTTTATTATTATTAATATTATTTCAATAGTAATATATTGCTTTCGTATTTTTATAATTGCTGTTATAATAATTACATTACAATTATAGAATTATATGTCTATAATTATATTTAAGTTTACTGGGTTCCAAAAGAACAACATTGTAAATCTAAGGCAATGACACTAAAGTCCACATCCATTGTTTGTTCATTTTGTGACAGTTTAAAGGGCTGTCTAGAAAATTTTCATCAGTCATTTACAGTTAAAACCAAACAAAGGAATCTAGTAAGATTCTGTCATCATTTACTCCCCCTCATGTTTGTCCTGTTTGACTTGCTTTTTTCCGTGGAACTTGAAAGATGATATGTTTCAGTTCCCATTGGCTTCCATTAAATTAACAAAAAAATTCAATGAAATTAAAGGGAAGCTTAACAGTTTGGTTAGCATAGCAACATTTTTCAGAAAATCTTTTTTTATGTTCCACAGAAGAATGAATGTCATACAGAAACGACATTAGACGAAGTAAATAATGACAGCATTTTTATTTTTGGGTAAACTATCTAGTCTTTTTGTTTTATTTTCCTGGACATCTAAACAGCAGCAATATGAGATGTTTATCATTTCACAGTTCAAACTGCAAGTGCAATGTGACCAAATGGTATGCTTTTTTGGCCAAATCATTGCCTTACTCCAGACAATTCAGCTTTCCTTCACATTTTATTTTTCTTTTGAGGAGTGTATCCAGATTTAATTAAGTACTATTGTATGTGAACTACATAGTGGATTTCATTAGCTTTTATCAGATAAATGACCTAAAATCTCAGCAGAAGCTGCACTAACCTACCTGTCATACCAGTCCCTGCACTCTCCATAGGGAAACTTTGTGAGGTACGCAGCAAAGTAGAAACAGGACTGAGCAGATTCACACCATGCACACTGACTGGAGTTAGACAAACATTCTCCACATGTCAACCTCCTGTTAGAGAAAGAGGATGGTAAATGAAAAAAAGAACCAAAATTGATATCTTTTTGAGGTCTTTCAGCCTCATCAAATATTACATACACCTTTTGTTTATCACGTTTATCACTTCAAACTCACTGGTTGCAAACTTTAGGACACCCTCCTGGTTCCCGGATAGACCCCTCCAATCTCCCACGGCGACTGCACAAATAATCTCCCTTCTTGCTGGAGTTGATCTGCCACTCACAGTAGGGGTCCTACAAACATTCAGACATGAGAGAAACTCCACTGCAGCCTTACAGAACATGAAAGCTGGTAAACAGACTGCATGCTGCTCTGGATCAAAACACTCATGGCAGTCTTTCAGACATGTTGATGTGGATGCAGTACCTGAGTGCAAGCAGCACAGTCTCTATACTCCTCACACAGTGTGCAATGCTGAGGGTTGAGCAGTAGGTGGCGCTCTTCTCCTTGAGAGTCTATGCAGGGCTGCTGATCCAGGTCAGAGCGCAGAAAACACAGGTTCATGGTGGGACACCAGCCGCACGACTGATCAGACAGACAGGCCGAACATGAGCGGTACTCTGAGCACGAATTGGAGCGGAAGGGTTCGAGGAACAGGAAAGAAATCTCCTAGAAAATGTTGAAAATTAAGAAAAGAATGGAAGAAAAAGAATGAAAACAGCAATGAACATGGCTGGAACAAAAGACAACATCAATAATAACACTAATTAGTCAGGTTGTATAATTTTTATCTTCTGTATAATTCATTACATAATTTTTATAATACTTTATCTTTTGATTTAACCATCAAATTCGGGTTATACATTTATTAGAATGTAAATTTTAAATCCTATATGCAACAAAAAATATTTTTAATAAAAACAACTTAAATGGGACTAATAAAACAAAGATCACAACAGATCTGCTGCTTTCAAACTGTTTCGAAAGTTTTTCTGAAACCACTTAATTGTGAGAATTATGAAATTTCACTAGTATTGCAGTAGTTGGAGCCCAAAAAATATATAAAAACCAAAAGTACAATCAAGTCTAATATAGAAATGCACAAAAAAAAAACACTTACGCTGCCACCAGGTAAAGCTGTGCGGTTCCAGGTAAGAGCCATCTCACTAGTTTGTCCTGATGCGGAGTTATTCAGGTAGCCCTCCGCCTGGATCAGGTACCAGTTTCCTCGTGTAAGATTCTGGAACAGACGGGAACCATCTGGCCGGGATAGCATACGGATCTCCTTCTCCTCCTGAGCGGACCACCTTCCTAGCACATCCGTCTGCACGGAAGAAAGGTTTAGAGGACACTTAGCAAGTTACATGCCTCAAGAGATTTTATGCCATGACTTTGTCTAAAAGAGGAAACCTGATTTTGTGATTTCCCATACCAGTTGAAGAGAGTTGGGTCCAGCAGCCATCTGAGCAGTAAAGTGAAGCTTCTGTATTCGAGCCCACATGGCAACAGTTTCCTGAGGGGCGCCCCATAGGGGATGAATGAAACCCCGAAACTGCAGGGTCACATCCATCTCTGTAGAGGGATTGAGGATGATGGAGGTACTGCGCAGGATAGATACCTATGAAGAAGAGTGCATGAGTGTAAGAGAGAAGGAGAGCAGAGGCAGGGTGGGGTGCTCAGAGGAAGGGTTTACAGTAACAAATATTTTACAAAGGTAAAACAAAATCTGGATGTAAAAAATAAAGATTGAAAACTTATCATTATCAGGGTTGTTATAGCTGACTAAAACCAAAACCATAAAATAAACTTTTGCTAGCTAACTTGATCTACTGAAATAACTAAAACTGAAATACAATAACAACTATAAACACATATTATTAAAAAAGCAAAAACTAATAAAAATGACAAAAACAACACTACTAAAACTTAATGAAACTTCAAACTAATATGAAAAAATGATACTAAAATAACACTGATTATAATAAGTGAAATCACAAGAAGAGGGTGTAAACAAATAGAAACAAATATTATTTAAGGAGTGAAATTATATGCCTAAAGCAGGTATATAGAAGAGAGGAAGTGTCTGCAGAGTAGAAGGTCATGAGAGCTGAGGATTGAACTTGTCGTACCTTGTCAGGCTGTGACTGATTGCGTGGATGCTGGAAGGTGAGCAGGTGCAGTCCCGGGACATAGTTCTCGGTGCGACAGGAGGGGAGGGAGGTGAGGAAACGCGTGCGCTCCCCCCACCAGCCGTACGCCCCAGAGATCTGGTCCACGCGGCATGCACTGTGCTCTGCCAGGGGTTAAAGTGTACAATATTTACTCATGATATGCCAATACACACTTAGGTCACTTGACATTAAAGTATACTGTGTAAATGAGCTTGAAAACCAGTGAAGGGCACATAGCAGAGATTTTAACACAGAATGACTGCTAAAAGTCATCTACAAGCACACGGCGCTCAGTAACACATTATTTCATCGACTGTAAAAGTGTCTAGAAATAAAGATTTACTGAGCAGCGTGTGGTCGCATATCTAAGTCGTTTTAATAGTCATGTTATGGTCTACTCTCTCCTCTCTCTTTACCTGAAACAGGCAAGCAGGACTCATTCTGCACACACCAGCCGAATACCCCAGAAACTCGTGGGAGAGAGTTTGGCACCCCACTGAACACCAGACACGACTGGCAGTCCGACAAGAAACGAGCCAGGCCCAGACATCCGGTGCTGCCACACTGTGTACAAACACACACATAAATCAGATGATGGAGTGAGAGACACAAGTGAAAATGACTGTAAGCCTCAGAGGCTTGAGTGATCAAAAGCCAGCAAAATGCAAGTGAAGGACACTGGGGAAGTATTACCGGGTTGGTGGGCTGGTACTCCCGGCAGCGACCCTCACACCAACTGCATTCTGGATTCTTGAGGCATAAGCTTTCATCTGGAGCTTCAGCGCATACTGTGTCCTGTTAGCCAAAAACACACACACACACACACATTTACACACCTTGATACACTACCGATAAAAAGTTTGCAGTTAGTACGATTTTTTTTGAATTCATCAAAAAGTGATATTAAAGATGTTTATAATGTTACAACAGATTTCTGTTTGAAATACATGCTTTGCTTTTGAACTTTCTATTCTTCATCAGAATCCTGAAAAAAAAAAAACTAATTGTTTACACAAAAATATTAGAATATTAATATATAAGAAATGTTTGCACACCAAATCAGCATATTATATTGCTTTCTGAAGGATCATGTGACATTGAAGACTGGAGTAATGGCTGCTGAAAATTCAGCTTTGCCATCACAGGAAAAAAACACATTTTAAAGTATATTAAAAAAAGTTATTTTAAATTGTAATAATATTTCACAATATTAATGTTTGTATTTTTGATCAAACAAATACAGCATTGGTTTCAAAAGTACATGTATATGTATTCAAATACGTATATGTATATAGAAGGGGAAAAAAAACAGAAAAAGAAAATGCGAAAGTGTCATCTAAATTTATTACCCTGTCTCCTGGGTCACTGCTTACAAACAGTGGTACTTTATATGCCACAAGGTCACCACGGGCAACCCCACTGTAACCGCCAGCAACTAGCAGCACACGGCCCTCCATGACAGCAGCAACATGGGAATATCGGCCCCTCACTGACGCACCTCCTATAAAAGCACACAAGATACATCACAGAACAAATAATATGCACAAATAAATTTAAATAACTCTGCCTCACATCCACTACTAATGGTACTTTAACTTTACATGTTAACACATAATATTTATGGCTTGTGGCTATACTTTTGAAGAACTGTACATTTTAACGTTTCTGGATTGGTGTTATTCACTTCCTTTATGACTGCCTCACTTTAACACTGTTTTTTTTTTTTTTTTATTTGGTAAGCAACTGCAGATTGAGCTTAACTTGGAGCATTCCTTTATGTAGATCCTGAGGTAATGATATAAATAACTGGTTGAAAATAACTAAAGCAAGGAAACAATAAAATGCTGTAGTACAGTTAAAGAGTTAGAAGAAGCCCTCAGTAAAATGCACAACATTCTAGAGGGCTGAACTGAAACATCATTATAAAATAATACCAACTTTGAGAAAAATGTCTTGCAAACCAAAAATAACAATGCCAAAAATCCTGAGAGGCACTATGAGGGGTACCAAACCTATGTCAGCTTTCTGTGGTTAAGTTACAACATTTAAAAAAAAACAAATATTTTTATCTGAAGGCAGTTTTACTCCTCATCAATCCATTTGTTTAAAAGCTGCAGGCCTGTAAATCTGCATCAGACACAAGGGAATTTACACAACAAATGACCTCTCAAGAGTAGGTCATAACAAGCCCCCAGTCAGGCTGAAGTATCTTGAACATGAGTTCTTACAGGCTCTCCTGTTATTCTTGCAACAAATCTTCAGGGAAGCATGGGTCATCAATTGCATACATCATCATACTTCATCTCCTCTCTAAACATATCAAACAGACTCACTCTGTCTCTGACCATTAAATATACACTTACGCTGACTGAGGCTCTCTCCAACAGACACCCACTGATGGCAACCAAGATGATAGAAAAAGATCTCCTCATCGTAGCACTTCTCTTCCATGTAGTGGATATGCACATTCCCTCCTAAGACAAAAAACAGACCTCCATTATTTAATATCGCTATTAAAGTCTTCACATTCCATTCACTCAATGAAACCACAGACACAATGAGGTTAGCTGTAGCTCTACTACTATAGGCGCTTTCCCACCGCATAGTTCTAAGAACCAGCGAGCAGAAGAGAGAAGTTGCATTCGCACCAGCAGCAGGAACGCTGAAGCAGCCGATAGTGATGTCTTTATTCACGGCATTTACAAACGTCGACAACCAGTGAACGGAGGACGCCGTGATCAGAGATGTTTTTGTTATATGTCGTGGGTTTCGTGATAACGGAGATGGAATGTAAACACACAATTCACGAAATTAAAAGCACAAAAATCTGACTAAATCTCCTACGACATCTTGCAGTGTTACATACCATTGAGGCTGAGAAAAGAACACAACGCTGCAGATAACAGGTAGCTAAATGCTGTTATTATAGATGTTTTCCATGTTCGTGAAAACCAGCCAGCCAAGTAGCTGGTGTTTCATATGCGTCTGGCCAATCAGCGTACACTTACGTCACTGATAGTTCCTATAGAGCTGTTTTAGACCCTATTCTGAGGTAGGAGCTAATTTAGTTCCCCCAAACGGAGTTCCTAGAATTAAATACGTTCCTAGTTCCTGTAGTGCGAACACGCCAAAAAGAGGGAACTTCTGCCAATTGTTCTAGGAACTATGAAAAGGTTCCTCCGGTGCGAAAGCCCCTTATGCCAATGTGATTGCTACTTACCGTACACCACCATGTAGTTGCCGATGACGGTGGCAGAGTGGAATGCTCTCTCCCTGGGGCCGCTGGCAGGAAAACGTGAACGGAAGGAAGTCCAAAACCGTTTCTCAACATGGAAAGCATCAGTTGAGTTCACACGCACACTGAACCTGGTTGAAACAGGAGTAGATTGTATCCAGTGTTGAGTGCAATGCATTACTAAGAAATTACTTACTGTAATTTAATTACTTTTGCTATGAAAAAGTAAGAGATTACTCCTAATGTTTCTGTAATTTAATTACAGTTACTTCTGATGTAATTGCATTAAATACTTTATAGACTAGAACAATTCTATACAAAACAATATTGGATTTAACATCAAATTTTAAAATCTAATGTTTAAGTATATGTATGTTTTTAATGTAACTTTCTCCCTTTAAATATTTTGGTCAGTTCATGTATAATTTTTGCAATTTTATATTATTTATTTGTAAGAATTGTTCAACTGGTTTGGGATTTACTATAACTGGAGTAATTGGTATTTAGAATAATTATTAATAAGTAATGCAGGGCTCCAGACTAACATTTGAGAGCAGTGGCACCAGCGCCACTAAGTTCTACAGATGGTGGCGCCAGGAGCAGATTTGGTAGCGCTGGGGTGGTGGTGTTGAGGGTATTAAAAATAAAGATAATTTAATCATAAAATTACTATTGTTTTGAATTATTAAGTGCAGTTACTAATAATATTACACAATTATTTCTTGGTGATACACATTTGACAGTAAAGCACTGAGCTTGAGTTGGGAAGCATACAAAATGTACTTTTATTAGCAACAGTAACATGCAAAATTTGATTCTACTATTATTAAAATTACTATTATTCTTATTATATATAACTGACCTATAAATGGAACACTCTTTATGGGTAATTCAGTCACAAATTAAAGAAAAAATTGGTTTTCAAGGCACTTTGTGACTTTTCTTACTTCATACACAAAAAAGAGCAAAGCTTTGAAAAAAAAAAGGTTTCTTGGTGATTTGGTATTTTATAATAGTGATTTTATAATTTCAAAATACAAAGCAAAAAGTAGAAATGAACGACTAATAAGCCAATAAGCGCTCCTCTTCTGCCATCTACTGGTTATAGTGTTTTTTTTTTGTTTTGTTTTGTTTTTACACAAGTGTTTGTTTACCAAAGTATATTTTGGTCATCCAATTAAAAATTCAGTTTAAATTGAATTATTTTTTAGAGCTTTAAAGTGTTGGAAATAGTTCTGTGTAATATTTGAAAGTCATTGAAAAGTGCTTGAATTTCTTTTTCTGAAGGTTGTACAAACCCTGAAATGAATAATATAATAACATTCGACTATTTCTGCCACAACGCCATGGCTTTAGTCAGCGTTGCTACTTTTGGATTTCTACATCAGTGCTGTTTGATCTGTTTATAACAGAGAATTCTGTGCAGAATTTGAATGCATCTCAATAGATCGTGCAGGAACCTTATTCATTCTGCGGCGAATTCAAACGCTTCTCACTGGATCTCACAGCGCTGTGCAGTAACAGTATCGCGAGATCAACATTGGTTCCCGAATAAAACCTGTTCTGAGCTCGGACCGGTTTGCTTGCGCTGCGCTCAGTTATTGATCCGAGCTCAAACGAGTATGCGGTTTAGTTACGCTTTTGTTTCGTTTTCCGTTTGATGTTTCTCATATTCAGCGCTTATGAGTTGAACAGCGCGGTCGTCGTGCCAGTGCGACCACTCACAAAATTTAGTCGCACCGGCAGAAAAAATGGTCGCAGTCTGGAGCCCTGTAATGCAATACTTTTTAGAGAGAGTAATTAGTACAGTAATCTAATTACACTGCTGAAGATGTAATTAGTAGCTAGTAATTACTTTTTTAGAGTAACTTACTCAACACTGATGGTAACATTAAAAACTTACATGCAAAAACAAGCAAGTCCAATGCACATTTTCAGATTCCAAGTACTAGATTACAATCTTACATTCACTCATGTGATTGTTCCTGCATTTTGTTTTCTTCATTTGAACATTATAATACTTTTTTTTATGAACTTATGAATTACACTACAGGAACACATTTCCAACGTAACATTTGCATATGTTTCATGACCTTCAATGTGATTTTAAAAAGCATTTCCAGCTGTCAGTCAAGTCAAATTTATCTGTATAGTGCTTTTCACAATACACATTGTTTCAAAGAAGCTTTACAGAAAATATTTATAATATCTTCATGCCTTACAGTCACATCTAGCAGATTAGAGCTCGGCGACAATACAGTTTACATTTTGCGATGATATAAGCAGTTGACATGCTATATAGTATATACATATAGAACTACATGAGTATATTGTACGTATGCAGATAAAAGTATGTGGACATGCTTTTGTATCTAGTTTTATATAAAGAGCTGGGATAAAATATAGTTTCAATTTGCGACAAAAAATAAATCAAGCAATTAAAACTTACTAATTATATATATATATATATATATATATATATATATATATATATATATATATATATATATATATATCGCTTTACATGAGTATGCTGTATGTATGTTAAAACTTACTATATAGTATATATCGCTTTACGTGAGTATACTGTATGTATGTGGATAAAGTTGTACACATTGTATATCCAACTCGCACAGAGTTTAATACAGTTTAAATTTTACAGTGATATTTGCTATATAGTCAGCTTATACTACACACACAAGTGTACAATACAGTGGTATTTGGTGTTATACCTTGCAGTGGTAGGTCTGTGTCCCCCGTATACCAGCAGTGTTTTGGAAGGGGCATGGTAGACCATGCTGTGTCCTGCAGTAGCAGGTGGTTTTCCACCTGTAGGCTGAACAGTTTCCCACACTCCATCCCACAACCGGAACCGGTACAGTGATGAGGAGAACATGTCCTCCTCTGTCCTCCCTGAAAAGACGGGTTGATCAGTTATTCTTAAAGAAAAGGGAAAAAAGATATAGAAACAGAACAAGCGAGGGAACAACAAAAAAAAGGTCTGACATTCTAGGCGACAGAGGGAATGAAAGGAAATAAGAGAGGCTGATGATCTTTGCATGTGTTTTTAACAAAATGACAATAGTGTTCATGTTGCTCTTTATATTCTCCACTAAAGAATAAGAATACAATTTACTCACCCCCAAAAACATATAGATAGGTGTCTACTATTGCTGCTGCATGATTTGCCAGCCTTGGTGCCCCTGAAGCGTTTGATTGGCCTAGCTGCTGCCATTCATCTTGTTGTGCACGGTACATCCAGACATCACTAGCCAATGAGTGGTTGGCAAGCTCACCGCCATAGATGACCATGTTGCCTTGCCATTCTACTGCTGTGTGGGAATGTCGAGGAGCCTTACACAAAAATATAATTATTTATAGGATCATTAAAATGAAAACAGATCATTAGAAATACATAAGACAAAAAGAGAAGACAAATCTTACTGGACTATATAAATGTGATCTCTGTTCCCAATTATTGGTCGAAAAATTGTAAACAACAAGGTCCTCCAGTGCTCGATTCAGATCAAATCCTGTAAATAAAGGACCAAGGGTTGAAATAAATCACTCCACAAATGTAAAGCTGAAGCTTTATAATTAAAAGGACTAGTAGAAGTTATTCATTCACTGGTTATTGCCAAGTCAGCTTCTAACTCTATCTTCATGGCAAAAACTTGTTGGAATGTTACAAGAGTTACATAAACACAAAACAAAAACCAAGCAAACACAAAAATACAACAGTTAAAATGATACAAGATTTTGTAAATTTATATATGATTAAAAAAAAAAAATCTAAAATATTTTCAGGTAAAATCTTACTAAAGTCTAAAAATTGAGAAGAAAATGAGATTTTTACTAAATGTAGTTTTAAGGTTGTCAAAGTTAATACCCACAAATTAGATATTAATTCAACAATGTTTTTTTTTACGTTTACAAAATTACTATTGCTATTCCATTTTGCTTTTCTAAGGTGTAAAAAACTATATTGTTTATACATAAAAAAAGCTTTATGTCTGTAAAAAGTAATATTTTACAGATAATAATCTAGCACATTGACTTAGCAGACTGATAACATAAACTACAATTATTTAATTGTGTTATCCTTATAATATATTAAGCTTCATATTTTTATCACACAAGTATCACACAAGTATAAATGGGTTTTCATTGCCCACATTCCAGACCACGATAAATGATTAACAATCAGTCAGTGATAGGAAAGGTTAGCTGAAAAACCTCCATCTTACCTCCGAACATGTACATGGCTCCAGTAGAAGCCAGGTAAACCCCGGCAGAGGCGGTGCGAGGGGTTGCTTTAATGTCACCTGGGCTCACCTCCCACCACTGCCCTGCCCCACTATTGTCACGAAGACCCAGCTGACAGTTCTGTCCCACAAAGCCAGGGCTGCAGATACAGTGCTCACCCCTCTGTTATTGAGAGAGAAAGACAATACGTGACATTAAAACTACAAAAACTACACTCTTTACTCAATTTATGCATGATGAAGAGCCTACTTTTGCCTACCTTATCACAGCGACCGTGGCCATGTTGTGTGCAGACCTGGGAGCAGAGAGGGGTACTGCAGTCCATTCCTCGCCACCCCTGATGACACTGACAGCGGGCAGTAGCTACGTCACAGCGCCCATGACCACCGCAGTCCCCAGGGCAAACTGAAAACGTGTAGGTGGCATTGAAGCCCAGCAGGTTGTAGTTAGCGTCGCTGAAGAGATGAAGCAGCATCTTGTAAAGAGCACAACAGAAGATGAACAAATTATAATGACTGTGGGAAAATAAGGACAGACTGTGAGCAAGACGTCTATCAGTTGAGCTCAAGCATAGTTTCTTATGACTCACAGTGTTATAAAACAGACACATGCTGAGAGAAATGGAAAAAACCTAAGATGGAGCTTCCTTTCTTCACAATCTCGTCGAATCAAGAGCATTAAAGAAAGGGAGCGCATTTTGATTCCTTGAAAAGTAAGGCTCACAGGCTCAGTTGGACAGATGGTATAAACTGATACTTTTGGCCTTACCTTACCAGACTTGGCCTCAATTGGTTGTGGTAGGGTGGTGCCACTTAAACTTGCCAGTAGTGGGCTCTGGTAGGAATCACCATCATAGACAAACAGATAATCATAGGTGCACTCTGTCTCCATAAACGTGAAGTTAAGCACAATGCGATGGTTTCTGCTGGGAGCTGAAGGAGGACAGAAGAGTTCCCATTACAACCAGAAAAAAACATACAAATGCTTGTCTCGATATCGCCTTCAAGAGGTAGACATTTGTAATAAATATACAAATTGAGAGAAGGGTCATGGTGACTCAGCTACTGAAATTGGTAGTTGTAATAATTACTAATCAAGTCATCATTACTAATATTATGAGTCTGCAGACGATATCATTCAGCTCTCACATGATTAAAGCAGCAAATAGTCATTTGACTGAAGAATTAAAAAGATAGTTCACCCAAAAAAAGAAAATTCTGACATCATTTACCAAGCTGACGGTAGCCATTGGCTTCTATAGCATGGAAAAATATATATTATAGAAAGTCAATGGCTACAGTCAACTGTTTGGTTCTTTCTTCAAAATATTTTCTTTTGTGTACAACATAAGAAAGAAACTCATACAGGTTTGGAACAAATGTTTTTTTTTTCTTCTACATGCTTTTTTTTAAGAAAGGGATGGGATTTAAGTAAACTAAATGATTGGAATATGTCATTTCACCAGAAGATCCAGTTATACATTTTAATTCAAAATTCAATTAAATGTAAAAGTCAAGCAGGCATGGATAATTTACTCACAATAAGGCCAATAACATATTCTTATTTCATGCAGACATGATTTACAAGCAAAGCAATCATTCATTTAAATCCTACTATATGCTAAGAAAGCTTCTTTCATTCATCAGCCCTTTGTTTTTGTAGTGTTTGACACCAACCCTTGATAAGCCACTCGCAGTTCCCATTCACAGAGTAGTTTCCGGGTCCATCTGTGATATATCCTGGGACACCCCGCAGAACCTGTCTTTGGCCCTTACAGTCTCCTGCCCAGGTAGCAGGTATCAGAACCACCAAGACAGGCAGCAGGACAGTCGGGAGGTGAGAAGTCATCCTCTCCTCCACCCACAAAGGGCAAAAGTGAGAACAAGATGGAGAAACTACTGGAGGGTGGTTGGACTTGCTCACAGTATGGAGACCTATAGTGAAAAAATATATAAAATTTAAAATAAAAATAAAAATCACTTGTGAAATTATCCACAAATAACACATCTAAAGCAAAGCATATACATTAACCCTATAATATGGCAAAAATTAGTATAATATGGCAATAATGAGTATTCTAAAACATTTAGATTTATCTATACATGTGAATGAATCTATATTCAGCTATAAGTTTCATCATAGTACTTTGTCATAATATTGAGAGTTTTATAAAGATAGTGAGAACACATTATTAATAAAAACTAATTGTTTACCTGGATATCTGTAAAATGTGTTGCATAAAGTTCACAGAGCAATAACAGCAATAACAGTAAACATACACAAATGCTTTGTTCAAAGCAGTTTTTGATGACATAAAGAATATACACATCAGCATTATACTAATTTATCTTAACAAGTACTGCACTGTACATGACTGTAGACACAGACAAATGTATATTACAAAGCAGTAAACTCCTTTTTGGCACAAATGGAACCACATACTATAAAGCCTACTGTATCATACATTATTTTCTAAAACCTCTAAATTATCAACATGATCAAAACTTTGCTGTAAGACTTGTTGTGCACAACCTTCCACATGCTTTTCGTTCATAATGTTTATTTATACATTTCTCAATCATCATAGCATTGCATTATATGTTTTGACCCCAATTAAAAGTACAAAGCTTTGATCATATAACTAAATGAAGTCTTTAACAAATGATGATAAATTATATTTATATGCATTTTAAGTAGAGATCGACCGATATATCGATTTACCGATATTTTTCCCGATATTTAAGCATTTTACCATAATCGGATATCGGTTTTGTAATATCGGATTCACCGATAAATGCCGCCATCTTGTGGGTGTTATGAGAGTTGCGCGCAGGATCGCCATTGCAGCGCGTCTGAGGGGAGACGAGACAACAACAACGGCAAGCACAAGTACTTGATTTTCTGTAGTTAGTAAACTTTATTTAACATAACAGCCATTAATGCACAAATTAGATGCATTACATAAATGCCTGTTATGTAGTTTATGCAGCTTGGCTCTAAGAAATAGAGAGCAACTCACGGAGTCATATAAATAATCCGTCAAGTCCTGTCCCAATAAAGACGTAACTTTGCCTGAATTAAATAATACGCAGCCATGAATGAGCACATGTTGTAAATAAAAGCGCTGAATTGAATTCTCTCTCTGTTGTCTATGCTCATCGTTAGTCTCGTGAAGTCGGAGTCACGTAGGCTAAAGGCCCGGGTAAGTTTCACTTTCCGCGTTCTGTCCCGTCTCGCGCACAGCCGCGTCCGCGCAGCTTTCAAAGTATACTCGCCGCGGATGAGTGCGGACGGACGAGCTAGACACACTTAAATCCGTCAAGTCCTCTCCCAATAAGGACGTAACTTTGCATGAGTTAAACAATACAGCCATGAATGAGCGCATGTTGGAAATAAAAGCGCTGAATTAAATTCTCTCTCTGTTGTATAGTTGCTCATCATTAGTCTCGTGAAGCCGCTTCACATTGCTGTTCACTCAGCGGTTGATGCTCAGGAAATGCTCCACTTGCTTCACTTGTTTAAAACGCCTTTAAATTGTAGCAACATTTACTATATAACCATTATTTCGCTAATAAACATCTAAAAACAACTTTATGGAAATGAATTATTTATTATCTCCGCGAGCGATCGCAGTTTGAGTTCTTTGTAAATGCATAGATAAACTGCGCTGTCAGCAGGCATTTCATAATCTAGAGGGACAAAAACATTAATAATTCTGATATAACATTCCAGTTAAGAAATGCAATAAAATACTTTGTATTTATTAAAAATAAAGTTAGTAAAAGTTTGTTATATTCCAATATTCCAGAGAATATTATTCAGTGAATTAACATTATCCAGTGAATTATTCTTGACTCCATTAAAAGCTTATAAACCTACTAAAACTGTAGTTTAAAATGAAGTTGATATGACTCCTGTCTTTTATTTATTTTCTCCATTTGAAAACATTAGACATTCTACATTTATTTTGCTTATTGTTAATATTAGTGTTATTGCTGCTGATGCTTTTTATAAATAAAATGTATTTGTTTATTGTTGTAATATGAAGATTAAATTTAACATGAAAGACTGAAAAAAAGATGACTGAAAAGAGGAAAAACCAAAGTGAAGTACTTTATAACAGTAAATAAATATCGGTTCTGCATATCGGTTATCGGGCACATAAACATGCAAATAATTGGTATCGGTATCGGTTCTAAAAAATCAATATCGGTCGATCACTAATTTTAAGCAAGTAGTCTGGTATAATGTTACATAAGGTCTCAGAACTGAATCTTATTTTTTGGCCATATAAATAACATCTGCAACAAATTGCATATTTTTTGCTCAGTTTGAGCCTCTGAATAAAACTGTTTTTCCTCCTCCTCAAAAAAAAAAAGTATGAGCTCCACATTCTCACTATATCATGCTATATGAGCCTGATGTGTCAAATATGATACAAAATATGAAACATGTAAATTTTTACTTTTTAATAGTTTTTAACTAAAGGTTAAATAAACAGATTATTTCATATGTTAGGCTTTACAAGATTAAACAGAATAAGGTTTATTTTTATATACAATTTGTATTTTCTATTATTAAAATGGTTGCCTTATGTTTATGATTTGCCGTCAATGACACAGAGTACAAACTGTAATTTCGTTGTCCTATACAGTGACAAAGCTTCCTTATCTAATCTTATCTTGTAAAAAAGACAACATCTAATGCAAAAGGCATGGCTCTTTGAAAAACTGCAATACACCCAAAGCTGCTAAGTAGCACAAATCTTGTGAAGAAAAAAAAAAAACACTTTCGACACCAAACTCTTGAACTATTTGACAAAAAAACACAGAGTTTCACAACATAAGAGCTAAAAGGGACATTTGTCTTTTTTAACTACTATGTCCAAAGGTTTAGCTGACACAAGCATCATTGTAACAGCAATGCTGAGCTAACGTAACGGTTTACTTTAGTGTTAGCTGATCTGTCATCACATTTAACCAACTATGGCCCTTGTTAAACTACAAAATTGCAAAAATTCATATAGCAGTGTACATATGTCCATTATGAGTTCATCATTTACTGATTCGTATCAATGAAAGAGACATTTAAAACTGACAACTGAACCTTCGCTTTAGCTGAACAGGCTAATCGACTAGCCATGTCTATCCCGCTAGCTGTCGGAAAAAGCAAACCCCCTCCACTCATTTACTCACCAATTCCCGAGTCTTGGTCTCCATGATTCTAAACCATAGAGGTTTTCGTAACTTACATCCTGTATCAGGTAGAATAATAAAAAGACGCGTTGAGCGACTCCCCAGTATCGCTGCAGCTATCGTTGTGCTGCTGCTTCGGTTGCTGAGCCCAGAGGCGGTTTAAAGCTCGAGACCACCGCGGATGATGATGTGTGAGCTGCTGGAATCAAAGGCCTCGAGCTCCGCTCACAGGATGGCTTTATTTACAAAACATCTCCAGATGTTATTAAGAACAACGTGCGCGTCCTCTCTGTTTCAACTTCTGGCTAAATCCAAAAAATAAGTGTTAAAACATCAGCCTTGTACGTGAGTTTGTTTCTCTGATATCCAGGACGCGTCTTGAATCTTGCAGGACATTGTGTTCGCTGTGCTGTTGGTGTTCGTTAACTGGGGAGGTGTGTGCGCTTCCAGATGGTTGTCAACAACACAAAGCCCAATAACCGTGAACATGACAAACAGGCTCTCTGCTGGTCTTTTGATACTATTACATTTCATTCTCATGTAACAGGGGTTTTCAGACTTTTTTTTCTACGGACACCATGGCGAAAACCATCAACGTGTCAAAACAGTAGTAACTAGCAAGCTTAATATAGACATTAAGACAAGTTATGGAATGGTTTGACAGGCTAAAATAAACAAATGTATAATAAAATTATAACATTGTTTTTAATTTCAAGGCATGTATTTGAGGCATCATTTTACATAATTAAATACATTTCACGACGAGTTTATTTATGCTTACTCTTATTTATGCTTATTGCAACATTTTATAATGTAAAAATAAAAATACATTACAAATAAATAAATATATTTCAATCATTAATTACGTATGCTTATATTTCATTGTACATTTATTTATTGCAGCATTACATTACGAATTTTATAATTTCATTATATATTTATTTGACTTATTCTGTTAAATTACTCCATAGACTGTTGCTTGCAAAATATATAAATAAATAATTTACTCTGTCATTGCACACAAAATAAATCTTGAAATATTAAAAATGAAATATCAAATGTATTTATTTGTTTACTGTTGTTTTCCAGATTTAATTATTCATTTATTTATGCACGAACGTGTGTATGTAATTATTTGTTTTATTTTATGTTAATTTTTGCAGGTTTCGTCCTCCATAAGACATTTTTAAGATAATTGTACTAAAAAAAAATCATGGTCCTGAGGGTCAACTGTGGAAATGTGACAACCCAGTTCTGGATGAAAATGTAGAGAAACTTGTTTGACTGTTTGTACTTTTATTTTATTTTCTGCCGTTCTCTCTACCCTCCCTCTTTCTCATACGCGGAAGTTGACAGAAATAAGACGAAAACAGGTAGAACCTCTCGTCCTTAACAAATCGCTTCCTTCTTTCTTTTTAAACAGCAAGTTTAAACGCAGAAGGACTAATGTTTTGAATAGCTCTGCGATATTTAAACGTCTTTTCAACTCTGCTGAGAAAATACTGCTCTTTAGCGAAAGTGAAAGTGTAGCTACAACATGGCAGATTTCAGTGACGAGGATATCACAGACAGGCCATCTCTTCTAGAGTCGGACTTAACGTGTCCTGTGTGCAAAGACATTTTTAAGGAACCCGTGTTGCTCTCGTGTAGCCACAGTTTCTGTCAAGAATGCCTGGAGGGCAGCTGGAAGAACCAGTCGAAACGGCAGTGCCCAATGTGCCGAAAATGCTGCGACGGAGAGACACCGATCCCCAACCGCGCACTAAAAAACACCTGCGTGTCCTATAAAAAGGAGAGAAACTGGAGAGGACAAGGTACTGGTGTAGATGAGGTCATCTGTGGTTTGCACCAGCGGCCCTTCCAGCTCTTCTGCATCAAAGACGAGGAACCCGTGTGCGTCGAGTGCGTGACGCTTCATCCAGGACACGAGCTGGTGCCCATAGAGCAAGGAGTGCCTTTCTGCAAGGTCAGCTCATTGCTTTTTCTCCCCATTGTGTGATAAAAAGCAACTCACTTTGTGTTACAACTTACAGCTACTGAAATAAATACTGACCTTTTATGGAAATACATAAATACACATTTCTAACGTGTAGTGTTTTATAGGAGGAGCTTAACATGAAAATCAAAATACTGGAAAGTAAGCAGGACTCCTTCAAAAGAATGAAAAAAAGATATAAAGACACAATCTCCTTTATTGACGTAAGCAGTCTCTGAAAACTTTTTGAAGGCCAAACACATAAATACAGTGAAATCTTAATAATTTAGAGCTAATGCTCATTCTATTTCTCCATATTGTTGCAGAGCCAGACTAAGGATGCAGAGCAACAAATCAAAGAGGAGTTTGAAAGACTCCATCAGGTCCTGCGTGATGAGGAGACATCTAGAATAAATGCTTTGTATAGAGAAGAAAATGAGAAGAAGCAAATGGTGACTGAGAAGATTGAAACCATCAGTCGTGATATCACAGCTCTTGCAGAATTGATTCAGGCAGTAAAGAGGGAAATGGGAGCTGAGGATTTGACTTTCCTTCAGGTATGTTTTTTTTTATAACTTTTGTCCCTGATAATGATTAAAACTTACACTGTTTACCAGTTGTAAACAGGATACACATATGCATCCATAAATTTTAACAGGTCTGACTTCAGTGTTATTTTCAATGCATAGATTACAGGCAGAAACATCTAGACTATCACTGGTGGGTCAATGACAAAAAAAGAGTCTCTGTAATTAAAAAAAAAAAAAAGGAAAATCTAGTTTAAAGCACATGTGCCAAAATGTATTTTTTGTGTTCATGTTGGTTTCATATGGCTTTGAAAGTCTTTTCAAGATAAGTTTAAATTCACTGACTGAAAAATGTCAGCTCATTCTGTCGTTTCAAAATCATTTCAAAATTCATGTCATGTCATTGTTTATGCCTCATCCCCTACCAAAAAAAAATCAGAATGGACTACTTGCACTGAGCCTCGTGACGCACTTCCGTTTTGAAATATTACGGCTCAGTTATTTCCGGTAATGTATATTTTCAATGTGCTGTAATCATCTAGTTGACTTGAATTTGCGGGATGATTTCAAAATCTGTTTATTTTCAGAGACAGGAGAAGACATATGATGATTACTGTGTACAGAATTTTCCAAACTCAACAGAACGTGAAGTTTTAATCCAACATAAACCGATCTGATAAAGCAGTGGCTGGTAATCATACGTGATTGTTTCACCACAGGGTGTCAGCGCTCTAAACTAGTCATCGCGACGCTGAAGTGTGTGTGGGATCTGATGAATAAGATCAGAATGAACCTTTATTTATCTGTATTAAATATGTTAGTCACTATTCTGTGTTATATTCTGTGTCATCATTTCACTGTATGTAGCACAAAAATATGAATAGGCCTATTCAAAATAGTCGCACTGTCAACGTGTTACTGTTAAATTTATTTAAATGTTTAACATCGTCAAATAAGGCAGTTACCGCACATTCATTCAGCCATTTTAAACACTGGAATAAGAGCAGGAACCACACAAACAATACTGCTCTTACGAAAATTAGCAGTTTCAAAATTGCAATTGAAGGTAAACCATATAACCACAAAATTAACTCCATGGTAAAACCATGGTTAATTTTCGTAAGGGTGTTCATCAGTCAGATTCATTTATAACTGTACATCCAATGGGTATAATATATCAGTAAAAGAAAAATACCTTTCATGAGAAGACAAGCGCTGATGCATCAGGTTAGTGGGGAAATATAATTTATTTATCATTCAAAATGCACATTTGGAAGGGAAATATATTTATAGGAACATTTCAGCAGGTTGAAAAAAATTCATGTTAATGCAGAGAATATAATGAATTGTTTTTTTAAAGAAATGCCAGCCCTAAAATGTAGCAATAACCTGCATTCTTGTGAGAAACTGTCTGTATGTAGGTGCGCTGAATGCTAACCGGAAACTCTCGAGCTGTAACAAGTAGAATGCGGAAGTAATTGTGCAAGTAGTCCATTACTTTCAAATCAAAAATAATACATGTGGATTCTGGTCATTGTATGTATGAAATGCATTTTAATGGACAATGCAGAAAAATCTATTTTCAACCTAGATTTAATATGGTAAGTGTAGAAGAGGACTTGACATGAAATCTTGTCATTGACCCTTTACATTATACTGGCTGGATTTTCTCACATTTTAACATAACTGATAACTAAATTAGACATGTCCCACATTCAGCTTTTATAAGTCAACTTCTCTTCTTCCACAGAATTTCCAGAAGCTAAAAAGACGGTATGTGCCTTTTTATTAAGTGTTTCTTAGGTCTGCTTTACTATGAATTTCTTGCTTAATACCACTAAGATAAGTCATATTTACTCACATTGATGTTGTTCTTTACATCAGTTAAGCTGACATGAAATGAAAATTCACCCTCGTTTCTAATCTATCTAGTTTCTAAATTCATGTCATATATCTCAAAGGGATAGCTCACTCAAAAATGAAAACGACTTAAAATGATTAATAAACATGTCCTGCTCAGGCTTGTCCATATAATGGTAGTGAATAGCGACCAGCTTCAAACTTGATTACAGAATTATCCCTGATTATTCATGCCATATTTTAGGTGCTCTTGAAATATACAACAAGGTTTTGTGAAAAACAAACTAAATGTAATTTATAATTTTTTTGGAAATCCTGACCTTGGCTGTTGGTCTATTGTGAACGACTGTACATTCATGACATTCACCCAGGGAAAGAACACAAGTGCGCCGTAATGAGAAATCATGTTTAATAATAATGTGACACAAAACACAATGCCTAGATAAACCCAAAAGAAGTATCCATGTACTTCTGCAAAGTTCACAAAGAAGTCACTTTCAAAGCAACTTTCTGTTGGTCCACATGGCAAATTTGCATGACCAACCTGAAATGTTGCAAAATCTGAGTGGGGAAATCTTTTGCCCTCATGCGAAATTTCCTATAGCATAGATTCCTACTGAAACTGGATTTCACCCACAAAAAAATCAGCAAACAACAGTAAATGTGACCGTACATTTATTGTGAACAGTTTATCTGTGCATGCATATTTTACATTTTTATTTATTTATTTATTTTTTACATCATTAACTCTTTAAAATTTCATAACTGGACCTTATGGTGAAAATGGCAAGACTTCTGTCTGATGATGAATGCAGAACTTCTGCAAAATCCAAACAACCAATGCATAGAACCAAATCCCCATCTTACATTTTTTTCAGTAATAGTTTTAGATGTACATCACAATAGGGCAGACAAGATCTGTCACTACTTCCGATTTGTTGTGACTCTAATTCTGCTAAGATGGCCTCTTGGTGTCTGTCACAGAACCCAGTGGACTAGTGAGGAACCAAAGAAGGTTCAAGGAGCTCTCATCAATATGGCCTTGCATGTAGGTGCTTTGGGTTACAAAGTCTGGGAGAAGATGCTGACTCATGTCACATGTTGTGAGTGCACTTTTCACCTTGTCTAAAATATATGTAAGATTAACTCAGAGATCTTTGTGGGTCACTTTAACATTGTTTTGTCTGCAGTGCCTGTAATCCTGGATCCCAACACAGTCTCCCCCTGGCTCTCCATATCTCCTGATTTTTCCAGTGTGCAACAGAGTCTGGAAAGACAGACTTTCCCAGACAATCCTGAGAGGTTTGATCCCTGTGTTTTTGTCCTTGGCTCAGAGGGTTTCTCCTCAGGGCGCCACCGTTGGGAGGTCCGTGTGGCTGACCACCCCAAATGGATCTTGGGAGTTTGCAAGGAGTCAGTGGTTCGGAAGAGAAAGTTCACAGTAACAACAAAAGCTGGAGTGTGGACCATCGGTCTGAGTAAAGGAGTCTACAGTGCACTGACCACTCCACGCACTGAGCTGAGTCTAGAAAGAAGGCCTGAAACCATCAGGGTAAAGGTCAATATGGAGAAGGGAGAGGTGTCCTTTTGGGATACAGGCAACAACAAGCACCTATGTACATATAATGATAAGTTCAATGAAAAGCTGTTCCCCATCTTTGGCCCAGGGCTCCAGAGCACACCCATCACTATCTTGCCTGCTAAAGTGACCATACACAAACAATAAGTAAATATGCTTAACATCTAAGCCTGGTGAGACTGTAGAGTCTAAAACCTTCACTAAAGTTGCTACTTAGTTTGAACAGAATTCAAGGAACATTTCGGATTCAGAACAAGTTAATCTCAGCCAACCGCATTTGTGGAATAATTCACCAAAATTAAATGACATTTAGAAACTTACAATGGTAAATGAATGTGACCAATTCATAAACATTCAAATAGTCACTGTTTTGATAGTATAGACACAAGACATAAACACTGTGTATTATTAACGTGATTTTAGAATAAAAGAATCACTTGCTAACCTTTTCTGTGTAAAACTATATCCAATTTTACAATTTCATCACCGTGACACCATAATGCCATAAACCCTAAAACCCTTAAACAACTGTAAAGTCATGATTTAAACAGTGTTACAGATCAAATAATAGCTTTAACAGAAGAATGAATGTTAGTGCTTTTATAAAACGATGAGCTTCGCATTTCTACTTTTAAATCCTTTTCAAGTGCAGCACCATAACTGTGATCCTTGATTTTACCTTTTTTTTTTTTTTTTTCTTTTTTTTTAAAGAAAACCAGGGACAAATTGAAATAATTTTTTGCGGTAACCAATGTTATGCCACAAAAGATGTTGATTGTGAATAACTTGTACTGAACGTGGAAAAATCCTGAAAATGGGAAAGAAAGAAATGGAAATTCAAAGGAGGTAAACAGCATATGATAATATATTATACTAAAAAATATGTCATGATTTATGTGTGTGTGTGGGGGCGGGGGGTGTCATATTTATTGTGTCAGGATGGAGGTATTTTTCTCTGTCCTCCACTATGTGAATGGCATCTTTTTTGCTGCTAAAACATTATTGATCGTTCAGTAGAGAATGTCTTTCATATCAATCAACTTCAAATCTTACACTTAACCCTATAATAGTGGTCAACATAAGAATTGAACAAGAACAACTCAAATTCAACCATTTTTTTTGTTTGAATAGTTAAAGATGACTGTTTTCTGTTTTTATTTGCCATTTAATTGTGCAAGGTATTACAATTATACAGTACGGCTTTTGATATCAGCGAACCTAAATTTAATGAAACAATAAATGATCTCACTTATCAGACTGAATGTGTTTTTCTTTCTGTCTCTAGCAGCACTTCAGTTTAAAGTCTTCCAGTCAAAAAAGGAACGCTACATTGGTTAATAACAGAAAAATCTCTGATTTCACCAGTCTCATTTAAGATTAGCTAAGAATGAAGTCCAAATTATTATGAAAGGGCATGTTTTGAATAAATTGTTGGAAGTGTTTAAAGTATTCCAGTATTAACCCAGTTTTCAATTTACATAACCGTCTTTAAAACATTGTGACAATTTATGCAACCAGCCACTAGACTTAAATGAATTTTAAGCTGTACATGTGTAGCAGTATGACAGTTACAGTGTTATCTATCTTGAGTTCCTCATGCTTTGGCTCTGCACTGAATGAGATAACAGACAGAGGACTGTTCTGGGATTCATTTGCCCAAGAAACACACACATTTATATAGTAATATCTTATTGCACTTACATATAATGTTAAATAGAAAGGCCCCAGCCTCCCCATGACCTTACATTGGAGAAGAGGTTTAGAGAATTGATTAATGGCTGGGAAGGCTTGCTTAGTCCCATATTTAGACCCAAATGTCTCTCATATCAGTAAATATGTGGAATATATTTGTGTTTGTAGAGGCCGTAGCTCTTCACTTTGAAGTTAGCAACTAAAAAAATAAAACAGTTGTTAGCTGTGTTATTGGAGGGGAGGGGGTTCAAAACAGTGTTTGAAATGTTTTCAGTTTTGTTTAAGATACTGGGTCTGGTTTCATCTGCACTGTTCAGTACCTCAATACTAACGTCATGGGAGTTTGTGTTGATCCTCCACCCTCGTCACAGACGGTTGGTGAGAGCTACTACATGAGAAGACCAATGTACACCTCACATTTACAGGTAAGTTTTATCTTCCATTATTTTTTCCCTACAGACTTGTTTAAGATGGATTAGGCAAAGGCAATAATAAGTAGTTCATCTGAAACCTGAAAGAAAAATGTAAAGTACAAATTTTAAAATACATTTTTATGATGCTGGTTGTTATATAACAACGTGAATGACAAAGAATCTTCCAAATTCCTCAGTATTTGAATTCTCACAAGACATTCAAATAAATTAACATGCTGTAATAAGACTGCAAATACATTATAACATTATATATAAAGCAAGGATTATTTAAAAGGTCACTTCAAGCCCTGCATGTCATATGGCATATAGTAAAACTGTGTACATATTTTGTCATAAGATGCTGCGTGAGGGAAGAGTCGCATGAAGGTTTTCTCTACCCCACCCATTCTTATCAGTTTATCTCAGTCAGAAAAGAGCGGGTAACATCATATTAAATACTGTAAATAATCCATAATAATGATTCCTCATTGCCTCCTCTTTCTCCAGTCATGATGGAGAAATAAATTCATGTGTATCGTGATGATTGACCCCCTCACTCATAACTGTAAACAGCCATGTGTGTATTTATGTGTTTGTGTCAGGGAGGGGGGGGGGGGGGGTCATATCTGTCAAAATTCACACATAGCACAATCAAAAAACGGGACAGTGCAGGAGGGCAGGGCCTCTTATGATGCCGCATACAGACGTGTGCTGCTACAGTATAGAACCGAATGTGAACTAAAGTGCAGTTTTAAAGAGAATTGAACTTTTGCAGCTCATTCCCTGATATCTGAAGTGGGGAAAAGGACGAAGCTTAGTGAATTCCACCACCAGAGGAATAAATAGAAGAGAGGAGAAAAGTTTGAGAGACATGTTGCTGTGCCGAGTGAATTTCCTGGACGACACCTACTTTGTGTGGGAGCTGGAGGTACCTGAACAAAGACCTTCTCTCTGTAAAATGATATTATAAAAATATATCTTATAATATCTTATCTTTTCTTACTCAGCTGGCAAATAGTTTTTCTTCCAAGCAGAAATCGATCACAATTAATGAGATTTATGCTTACAACAAGAAAACAATAAATAAATAAATTGATTAATAAAAAAAGGTATATTAACTGAAAACCAGTCTTATTCAAGTTAAGTACATTTATTTTGTTTTAAGAGTGTTTAGATATTTTTTCTGTAAAATATTAAAAGACAATAAAAATATAGATATTAACAAAAAATTAACAAAAACATTTCTACCACAGAAAAATGCACTGGGACAGGATCTCTTCAATAAAGTCTGTGAACACCTTGATCTTTTGGAGAGGGATTATTATGGTCTGGTCATGTGGGATTCTCCTAGTACCAGGGTATTTATTTTTTATCAGGCTGACATATAGAGATTCTATTATATTCAATATTTAATAAATAAAGCCTTATTATTATTTTTTAAAGTATTATCATTCTGTGTTTATCGATTCAGGTATGGCTGGATTGTGCTAAAGAGATCCGAAAACAGATAAAAAGTATGTGATTTTTTTTTATTTTTTTTTTTTTTAATACATATTCATTATTTAGTGGACAGTGAAGATTCTTGCGTTTTCATCTCTGCATCTGTACCCTATTTGTTGGTTTCAGGTCCGGCAACTGAATTCTTTTTCAACATCAAGTTTTACCCACCTGATCCCTCCATTCTGGCTGAAGACGTCACAAGGTACAATAAGACACACAAACTATCAAGATAATTAAAACTTAACTGAAGTCTGACTTATTTACACAATTTTCTAATGTTTCTGCACCCACTTCAGTTTTGCACTTTGTTCTGTCTCTGTATTTGTTTTTGCTTGATTTAGCATTTTTTGTATGTATTATGTGTTTGTGAAGTGACCTTGAAATCCTAAAAGGCGCTATATAAAAATTTAGATTCAAAGTATTAATATATTATTATTGTTAAACCTATATATACTAATGCACACTGAACTCCTTGAGACTGTTTGTATAGAAGTTGTATACAGTAGTTGTGTTAATACATGTGCATGTTTTTCTTTCTGTGTTGACTGAACACTCACTACTCTGTATAATTCTCTCAGATACTTCATGTGTCTTCAGCTGAGGAAAGATATTTTGATTGGTCGACTGCCCTGTCCATCAGACATTCTGGCACTGTTGGGTTCATACACAGTTCAGTCAACACTTGGCGATTATGACCCGAATCTCCACAGGAACAACTATGTCGGTGAAATTGTTCTTGCACCCAATCAGAGTGAAGACTTGGAGGAGAGAATAATGGAGCTGCATTCCACATACAGGTATCCTATACCAGCAATCAAACTCACACACATGTCCTCTAACACATACACAACAACACATATTTATATCATTTATTTTATTACACAGATTCATGAGTCCTGCCCAGGCAGATATGCTTTTCCTTGAGAACGCCATGGGGCTCCCCATGTATGGAGTAGACCTGCATCCTGCCAAAGTAATTTTATTTAGTAAACTCAACTTGCACTCAAATTTGGAAAATATTTGGAAACTATTCATAGTAGTTCGTCCCAAAAATGAAAATTTCGACATCATTTGTTCACCTTTAAGCCCATATAACTTTCTTTGGAACACAAAAGAAGATATTTTGAAGAATATTTTGTTCATACAATTGAAGTTAATGGGATCCAAACCAACATTAGACATTTACTCACTCTTTTTTTTCTAAACACTTACAACTTTCTGTCTTCTGCAGAACTGAAAAGACATTTTTAAGAAAGTTTTAGTGTTTTTGTCAGTGGGGGGCTTGAAATGATATAAAGGTGAATAAATGATGACAGAATTTTCATTTTTGGGTGTACATCTTTAATATAATGTTTGATGTTCATAGGATATCAACGGTGCAGATGTGATGCTCGGTGTTTGCTCTGAAGGACTGATGGTATATGAGGATGAGATTAAAACTAATATATTCCTCTGGCCCAGAGTTCTTAAAATCTCTCACAAACGCAGCACCTTTCTTCTGAAGATGCACCCTTCTGAGGTATTCATGCACACTAATTTTATTCTCTTTATTTTCTGCATATGTTAGAGTTGGATTGTACATTCCTTTTACTCATTTGGTGTATTGACAAACTCAGGAGTTTTGTTGTGTTTATGTGGGCTACATTTTTCCATGTGATCTGATTTAGGAAGATGAGTTTGAGGGTGCTGTCAGCTTCAGTTTGGCCAACTACCGAGCCTGCAAACAACTGTGGAAATGCTGTGTGGAACATCATAGTTTCTTCAGGTAGGCCTAAATCCATGTATGTTAGATAACCAATGCTTAACAAGGTGCAGCAATTTTTTTTTTTTTTGTATCCATGTGACTATTATAAACACAAGGGGGCGCTCCAGTCATCGAAAATTATTTGAAAGAACTTTTCAAAGTAAAAACATGTTTATTGAACCTCTTTGGGAAGTTTCAAGTCATAAGACTATACCTCTGAATGTGTTTCTCAGAAATAGACTTCAAGACACAAAAACAAAAAGGCTCCTGACCTTGGGTTCAAGGTTCCGTTACCATGGACGCACTCAGTCTGAGAGTCTGGAAGCCAGCGGCAACATCACCCGGGCTCCTCCACGATTCACACGTTTTATCATCAGGAGAAAAGGCATCTATCTATCTATCTATCTATCTATCTATCTATCTATCTATCTATCTATCTAGCTGATTGACTAATTAGGCTAAATGTTTGTTTCTTGCAAACATGCAAGTAGTTGTTTTAGTTGTACAAAGGTAAATATGATATATCTATTTTCAGGAAATGAAGAAATTCTTGATGTTTTAAAACAACCAATTCGAACAGAGTTGGACGACTGGTTCCTGGTCTATGGTCCAGATAAATGGCAAATTTCTACATCAGGTAAGGCATATTAAAATAATGAAAATAATAATTAAAATAATAGCCTAATCTAAATGTAAAAAAAATTGACTGCCTTATAAATATTTGTCATTTTTATGAGCAGAGCATAGTAAATAAATAGGCAGAATTTTTATTTGATCTCACAATTTCACAACTATTTGATCTCATGTCAAACACATATTACTGTAATTCATTTTAATTAATTCATGTGTTCAAACATATACATAGTCATTTGCATTATATAATTTTTTTTGGTCTTGTCTTTTTCCTTCTCTTTCTTTTTAAAAATATTGAAAAATATTTTCTGATGAACTGCAAACATCCTGTACAGATGATGTCATGCTGGAAAGCGAGAAGCTGCAGGAGTGGAAGCATCAGCCAGATGACTGGTGTGTCCTCCTTGACGGCAGCCCATGTAAGTCTTTTTAAAACTCCCAAAAGACCACTGTGTACATTATAGAATGGCATAGACTCTGATAGATAGATAGATAGATAGATAGATAGATAGATTAACATATTTGATAACTGTTGATTCTAATTTTCCATACATTTTGGTATAGACTTTATGCAGTTTCTGGAGCTTGAATCTAACTTAGGCTTTCTCACTTTACCACATGCCAAAAAGTCAAGCCACCACTAGTAAATTTGTTGACATAGGGATAAAAGGGCAAGCTGGGCTGCCATTTTCCAAAACATTCCCAAAGAAATGTCCAAGTCCCACTGGACTGATGTGCATAAATAAATATTTTAGTTCCCATTAAAACTTGACATTGCCTGAAGGAAAGAGCTGTGATTGATGGTAATTTTGGTCCATTTTGTTCCAGTTTTACTATTAGGCATCCAGCAGCCCCTTCAGACTGAAGAACAGAGAGAAGATGTGGAAATTGTGGAGGGGTCAGAAGAGAGGCTCACAGATGAGCTTGTGATAAAACAATCCTATAAAGTTCAGGTCGTCCACCAGGGGTCTGACATTATTGAGAAAGAACTTCCCGATTTTGAATTAAAACAGGAAATCATGACACCGCTAAAGGAGACACTAAAGGAAGAAGTGCTAGAAGTCAATGGAGAAAGAATACAAAGGGTAGTAATCACTAAACAGTGGACACAGGATGTCAACTCTTTGGTGGAATCACAAGAAGATGTAGACAAAAAGATAGAGAGGATGGAGATGGTGGAAAGACGTGTAATAGTCACTGAAAAGAAGACACTGGGATCTGAGGACACTTTTGAGAGATTGGAAATCATGGAACAGAGACTAGAAGAGGTGGACGCTATCAGACAAAAGCTAGTTGAGGTGGAAGAGCTGAGGTTTGGATTACAGGAAGTGGAAAGTTTGGAACAAAGGTTGCAGCAAGTTGAGAAGGAGGAGCTTCAACGAGCGGAGACAGATGATTGGTACATTTTACTAGATCGCAGGCCATTGATGCTCACTGCTACCCCCGCAGGTATGTCATGTGATCAGCTGAGCGTCTATCACCAGAAATTGTGTTCATTGCTTTTCACCAAATACTTGAAACGCTTTAAATTTCGAAGTTACTTGAAATGCCTCAGGTGAAAACTGAGAATGTCATCACATTTTTTCAGGAGGAGTTGAAGAGTTGCAACAGATAGTATATATCCCCAAAACAATGATGAAAGATGACGATTGGTACATTCTATTAGATGTGCTTCCAAAAACCATGGAAATATCACGCCCCCTTCCAGGTATCTATGAAATACTTTTACGTTTTATCACACGGCTCTCTGAAATACTTTACTCTGATTGGTTTATTGTGCCAGCTAGCGGTCAGATATATCATATTTACATATCATATCATCCAACTAAAATAACTACTTATGTATCTCTTATCACACTGTGGAGTCATGCTTGTTTTCATAAAAACAAAACTGGCGCCATCTTGTCTCAGTTATCTATCAGTGACAATCGTTGAATTTGGAACCACATTCTCACATAGTAGGCTACTATTAAGGCCAGTTCACACAAAGAAAGTTAACTATAACAATAAAGTTTTAATAAGTTCACACCACAACTATAACGATAGAGGAATCGTTGAAATCTTTTTCAAAATCATTACATAGTTTTTTCCTAGTGAAAGATAAGAAAATAGTTGATTTTTAATAATAAAAATGCCAATAAAAAAGCTAATTTATATTTAAAAAATACTTAAAATTAATTTTAAAAATATAGTTGAAATTAATATTTCATGTCCTATTTATTTGGTGAGGGACTGTCTACATTATTCCTTATATGTTCCATATAAGTTGCACCTGCTTCCCTGTGAGTAGCTAAGCAAATGTGTCCTTCCTGACTGCCCTTTATTATAACACTAGAAACATACATAAATAGGATTTTAAAATACTTCTCAACAAATTTCAACCACTAAAATGGGTTTCTCTTACCAGATGTAAACAGTTTCGTTCCTGAAGAAGATCAGGCTGAAGAAGAGAAGAGGGAGCTAGAAAGAAAAATACAGCAAGAGCTGGTGCCACCAGAGAAGACAAAAACACAGACTATACAGGAGGTGATTCAGAGCAGAGTGAAAACAGAAGAGGTACAGAAAGAACAACAGGAGCAGGTGACAGTGGATTATAGGAGACCACAGCCAGTTGTTCTTGAGCAGAGAGCAGCAGAGCCTCAAATAGACAAAGGGGACGACTGGTTTGTCGTTTTGGATGATTCTCCTAAAAGATCAGGTACACGTGCTCACACACCACCATAATCACACCCTCATGTAAAACACACAAATCAATATATGCATAATGGATTGTGTTTGATCAGTGCCCTCTGTTGAGCTGTATGAGGAGACCAGAGAGGAGGTGATCCAGGAAAGAGTGAGATTAGAGGAAATAAAACAACAAGAGCAGGTGACAGTGGATTATGGGAGACCACAGACAGTTATTCTGGAGCAGAAGACAACACAACCTCAAAGAGATATGGAGGATGACTGGTTCAACGTTTTTGATGTTTCTCCTAAAGGATCAGGTACAAACACTTACACACAACCACAATCAAGAACATACAAACATAAACACACATATCTTAACATGCATCATGGGTTGTGTTTGCTGCAGAGCCCTTGGTGTATCCACAGCTGCAAGGTCCAACTGTTGAACTGTATGAGGCCAAAGAGGAGGTGATTCAGAGCAGAGTGAGAACAGAGGAGCAAGTGATTGCGGTGATGACTGTGAGCGCTAAAGAACAAATAATAGTACCAGAGAAGAAAAGGACAAGCATCATAGAAGTGCCACAGTTTCCAGTCGTGCCCAGAGACATTGATGATGACTGGTTTCAGCTCTTTGACAAAGTGCCTTATGAGCAGAAGAGTTTCCCATCAGGTGAAGTACTTCTTGCTGCAAACATAATCACACTCAAATTCTGCTAGAACTTCCTACACAGTTTTAATATTTGTATTATAGATTCATTTTTAGAAAACTAATTCACCCAAAAATTCTGTCGGCAGTTATTTACCCTCGTGTACTCACGTACTCACAAACATGAACAGTAACTGTAGCATTTGAGACTGTTGTTAATGTTAAGTAGGGGAATTAAAGAATGTTAATGTTAAGACAAAAATTATCTTTAAGTAACAAGAAGGGGATGAGCAGATGTTGTGAGTGTAAGTTTCATTATATGTGAGAAATAAAGCAGAAAGTTAATGGATTTTTGCTCTAATGACTGACACAAATCAAGATCATTGCTGTGCTGATTTTTTATTGATAACATGTAATTCCTGTCACTCCAGAGATTAGTGTTGTGTCTGTGGCTCCTTTGGAGGCTGAAGAGAAGAGGGCTGTGGAGAGAAGGAGAATAGAGGAGGAGCAGATAAAACAACAGGAGCAGATGACAGTGATTTATAGAAGACCAGAGCCAGGTATTCTGGAGCAGAAAGCAGCAGAGCCTCAAAGAGACTTGGAGGACGACTGGTTCATCATTTTTGATGTTTCTCCTAAAGAATCAGGTACAAACACTCACACACAACCACAAATGCACATCAAATCAAAATATTCATCATGTATTGTGTTTGTTCCAGTGCCCTCATCTCCACAACTGTGGGGTCCTACTGTTGAGCTGTACGAGGAGACCAGAGAGGAGGTAATTGAGAGCAGAGCAAGAAAAGAAGAGCAACTGATTGAGGTGATGACCGTGAGCGCTAAAGAACAAATAATAGTACCAGAGAAGAAGAGGACGAGCATCATACAAGTACCACAGTTTCCAGTCGTGCCCAGAGACATTGATGACGACTGGTTTCAGCTTTTTGACAAAGTGCCGTATGAGCACAAGAGTTTCCCATTAGGTACAGTAACACACATGTCACTATCACAAACATATAGCAACAATAATACAAATGACTGAAAGAAAATTGGCTTAAAAACCACTTACTAATACATTTATAACCTGAAACATTGTATACCATAATATTTAACAAAGAATATTACCTAATGAATTAACATTGACATATGCAACTTTAATGTAAACTGTATAATTAGAATTGAATTGATTAACTGATAAATTTAGGGTAGCACAAGCTTCTCATGATGCAAATCCCATTGTTTACTGTGCTTCTTTCAGATGCCAGAGGCAGAGATTTTGAGGTCCGTGAACCCATCAAAGACCAGAGAGTTCAGAGAGTGGTGGAGGAGCAGATGGGAGAGAAAAGTCTGATTACTGAAGAAAAGAGAGTGATCATTGATGAACGTGGAGAGAGAGCTGATGTTGTTCCGCAGATGATTCCTGTTGGGGTTCAGGAGGTTGATGATGACTGGTTTCAGCTTTTGGACGTAGCACCTCCTGAGATGAGAAGCATCCCTTTAGGTGTTTACAATAGCTGCATGTTTTATTCTCAATTCTATCCTGGTATTGCTTCAGGTGAGAGACTTATTATAGTTAGTAAAACCTTTATATGTTTGATCTATGGTTTCAGTGGCTACTGAAGAGCGCAGGATGAAAGAACAGGAAGACAGAAGAGTGAGAGAGCAGCAGCAGATGAGAGTGAGAGAGGAGGAGGAGAAGAGACTAAGAGAACAAGAGAAGCGAAAACAAGAGCTGGAATTAAGAACAGCTCAACCAGCTATTACTGTGAAGGCAGAAGCACAGCCTCAGATTGAAAAAGATGACGACTGGTTCATTCTTTTTGATGTTTCACCAAAAGAAACAGGTACATACACATTTTATATATATTATATATTTTTAAATATACACTACTGTTTTAAAGGTTGGGGGTCTGGAATTTTTTGTTGTTGTTTTTGATTTTTTTTATGCTCACTAAGGTCAAATATACAATAAAAACAGTAATGTTATGGAATATAATCTTTTTAAACCTTTTTTACTAGTTTAATATAATTTTTTAATGTAATTAGAATTTTCAACAGCAATTACTCCAGTCTTCAGTGTCACATGATCCTTCAGGAATCATTCTAATATACTAATTTGATGCTCAAAAAACATTTCTTATTATTATCAATGTTGAAAACAGTTGCTTAATATTTTTGTGGTAAAACAACTTCATTTATTTGAAACAGAAATCTTTTGTAACGATGTAAAAGTCTTTTGTCACTTTTGATCAACTTAATGTGTCCTTGCTGAATAATATTATTATTTTATTTAAAAAATAGTAGTGGTTTTTTTTGTGAATATACAAAGTAACAACATCTAAGTGGGATAGATTACATTATTGCACAATTGGCAGTCTTTGTCAACAAATTCCTATTCTCTACTCTCTTTAAAGTTGTCGCAGATGTCCTTAAGGTGGACATGAGGGCTGAGGAAGAGAAAATGAGAAGGGAAGAAGAGAGAAGGAAGCAGATAAAAATAGAGGAAAGAACAAAAAGACCATCTGTACCAGAGAAAAAACCAGTACAACTGCAGACAGAAGTGGAGGACGATTGGTTCACCTTTATGGGCGTTTCCCCTAAAGATTATGGTATGAATCACAAAAGACATCAGAAATTAATATTCTCTAATCTCAGTCCATCTGTTACCATTTCTTCCTGATCATTTGTTTGTCTGTCTCTAGCTCCCACTCTTCGACCCACACCTGTTATTTCCCCAGTGGCTCCGCCCAAACCCCGCCCACAGATCCCAGCTGACCAACCACTGACTTCCACTCCAACAGCACAACCTGTGTCCATTAGAAAAACCTATCAGGAGAGGACTAAAGACATGTGGAACATCACACTGGAATCTGAGGTTACAAACACACATATACTGTACTACGAACTCCACATACACACAAGAGTAATATGTCAAAGTTCCATAAGTTTCAGTCCTCTAAAATCATCTTTCTCTATATTAGCAATCTGCGACTGAGTCGGTGCTCATGAGGAAGGTGAGATACTCATCTGTTTCTATCATTTTTCTCATGTTCCTTCTTATCCAGAGCATATTAATCCACAGTCTTGTGTTTTTGTAGACAAGGAGAAGTGAAGGAGATAGCATCTATATTCGTCACAGCATTCTGATGCTGGAGGTGTGTGAAATTTATATTGATTCTTACACTAAGGATTTAAGGCTTGTCTAGTCTAATCAGTCCTGCTAATATATGCTCTTTTTAGGATTCTGATGTGTCCCATGAGATGATTTTGAAGCACAACGCCAGCATTTCTGAACTTAAGCGTGTCTTTATGGAGGTCAAGCAAGATTTCGGACCAACTGAATGGGACAGACGTCTCTCGTCGTACTCACCTACTGCCAAAGCTCAGTTCCCACATGCCAACGAAGAGATACTCGTCAGAATGGGCTTAGTAAGTTACATGCATTAACAAGAAATCTACAGCAGTAGTTCTCAACCAGGGGCCAGGGCCCCAATAAGTCTTACATTTATGTAGAATTTAGTCATATTAACATAATCCTAAATAAAATGTTAAAAACACTAAAAGTAGAGAATAAACTGATTAAACTGACCACATTAAACTGATTAAACTGACCACTTTTTGTCTTGGAGTCGAATAGGTTGAAAATCACTGATCTACAGTATCTAGATGTGAGAGTAACATAGGAATGGGTCCAATATCAAACAGCTTTATTATTGAACCTTTTAGATTAATGCACTCCTGTCTTTAAAGACTTTCCAAGAAATGTGTTTAAACTAAAGAGAAGAGTCTGTGAACCCATATTGACTGTAAAATCTTCTTTTGCAGATTGAAGAAGATGGAAAAACAGTCTTGTTTCGCCCACAAGAGCTAATATATGTGTGAATTCAAACAGCTTGATCTGATCATTGCATATAATCACTGCTGAAACATTCAAGGATGTGAATATGTCGAAAAACAAATGCTTTGCATAGGATATAATCTTCTTTTGAAGTTTTCTTCAATTTAAACAAATTTAATTTAATATTGTTAATAGTAGTCGTTTCCTTATACACTGGTAATCATATCTACAACAGTATATCAAAAGCATCACTTAATTTGTGTAAAATTTAAAAAATTTAATCCCAGGCTTACATTTGGTTTATTTTTAACTGCTTGCACCTATTCAGTTATATTCAAACGAAATAAAAGCTGTCATATGTGCTGCCATATTTTAGGTGTTTATTTTGAGAATGATTTATAAGTTAATTTATCTTGTTTTAAGGTTTTTTGTTGTTGTTTAGCTGTAAAACAAGACAAAATCATTAATAAGGAAAAATTTTATACTGTAGTTACAACTTCTCACTAGACCATGCTAACCAGACCATCCTTCATCTCTTAGTGTATAGTGAACTGTTAAAATGACTTTTAATCCACATTACTAAGCTCTTTTGCTGGGTACCAGACAGCTGTACTGGTTTTGCAGCAATCGTACAATTCAGGATTAACCCAAACTAATCAAAATAGAGCATTACTCCTACTGTATGACTGCATGTGACTGACACCACTTTGTGCTGCGACTTTAGAAGCTTGTCGTTTAGTCCCAAAGAAATTAAACATGTTGGATCCAGAACAGTTAAGACAGGAGTAGAAGCTGTTCACATGCACACGTGTCTATTTATGTGTGTCTCACAGGTGGCCGGCTTTCATATTTGCTCTGACATTTATGTGAACTATAAAGACCAGCACTACAAACACAATGACACATAGTGCAGTCTCTATTCTTTTGGGCTTGTGTGGGTGGCACCACATGAAAAAATAGGATCATATATAATTGATAACTTCAAATTCACAATGAACAAAAATCTACAAAGCCTTATGTAACTTTCACAAGTCAGGTAACAATCCATCATTCAAATGCTACAACACTGCATATGCATTTTACAAAGCAACTAAATAAAAAAGACACCAGAATCAAGTGACAATACAAAGCAAGATTCATTCAAAACCTTAAAGGAATATTTCACCCAAAATAAATTCTGTCATTAATTACTCACCCTCATGTCGTTCTAAACCCATAAGACTTTCGTTCATCTTCAGAACACAAATTAAGATATTTTTGATGAAATCCGAGAGCTTTCTGACTGTGCAGACAGCAACAGAACTACCACATTCAAGGCCCAGAAAGGTAGTAAGGACATTGTTAAAATAGTCCATGTGACATCAGTGGTTCAACCTTAATTTTATGAAGCTACAAGAATATTTTTTGTGCACAAAGAAAACAAAAATAACGACTTAGTTTATTCTAACATTTCTTCTCTTCCCTGTCAGTCTTTGACACGCATTCATGAGAGTACCACGCATTCATTTTGGGTGAACTATCCCTTTAAAAAAAACGAATCTCTATTTGCTCATCCACTTACATGAAAATCAACTATTTCTCTCAGAAAACCCTAAGCTAAGGGTTAGCCTGACCTAAGCTAAAACCTGAAAGAGATTTTAAATTACCATGAAAAAATGTAATAAAATACAATTTTTCCGAATAACTGTGAACCGATTATGTGAATGAAATCTCAAGATTGATCATTTAGTCCTTGTAGTGCCATAGTAAAAGAACCTGAGTTGCGAATGTGAGTTCTGTATACTTTGGTGTAATAAAAACACTAGAAGACACTAGATGACTGCTTATATATAAACAGACACGTGACCAGTGTAATGCAATTCACGAACAAATGGCTCTTATTAGTTGGTTCTTTTTGGTGAATCAAAAACATACAGCGTGACCAGTGAAGCTGATTCATGCAAAGAGTGGGCTCAAAAAGATTAGCTTGAATCCATCTGAAACACTATATAATTACTGCATTAACAGAGAAAGAACTGTAAGCAAAATGAACATTATAACAGAAATACACCCAAATGAATCAGAATCAAATCAAATAGAGAAATCTGTTCTATACTCAGCCCTAACATCTTTGAATATACTCAATATATTCACTATGTGGACCTTAATGTGGACAACAGGCGTAAAAGTCTACCGATCCTTTGGCTCTTCTTTGTTCAATGTTATTACAGCGGAATCTGCAAGATTCACTAGTGTTAGCTCCACATTTGTTACATTTTCCACTCCCATCTTGTTCTGGTATGTCCGTTCAGGGAGAGGTGGAGGCACTGGGTCTGAGCAGCTAATCAGGCAGTCATTGACTTTAATAACAGGCAAGGCCAATCTTTCCATGTTTCTGCGATCTCTGAGGGGTGAGCCGGTTTCCAAGTTCACTTGGCTGGAGCTACATGAGCCAGAGGATGCCGAAGAACACTTTAGAGTGGGAATTCCCACCCCTTCTTCTAAGCAATGGATGTTGAGTTCAGACAAGTCCAGTGTATGTGTGTTGGTGTTCGTTTCTGTTTGTGAGAACCGTTTTGAATGATTATTTCTATGAGTTTGTACCAGAGGCAGGATCTCCTGGTCCTCTTTATGTTGGTCTCGCTCATGACGTTGTTCTCGGTCACGATTTTCATAAAGAATTGTATTGGCACAAATAAAGATGAAAAGCCCCACCCCCATGATGACAGGACCAATCAGCTTCAGTTTCTCTGAAGAGGTGCGTCCATGATGTGGCGTTTGTCGGCGGGGTTGATTGTTCCAATACCCCCCCACAGCGACGCCGATTCCTACTATCAGCAAAACGCCAGCAAATAACAAACAAGCCCCTGGTGCAGATCGCAAACGCAGTCCACCAATCACAGGCCCTGTATCTGACCTTATGTGCGGAGTCTCCAACTCTGGGGCTGTTATAGAGACTTTTTCTCTGAGAGCATTTACCTCAGACATTCTCCTAAAAAAGGGAAAAATTAGCTAATGGACTTCAAATACTCAATAAAATCACCCAGAAAAGGTACAAAAAAAAATATGTATATATATATATAAATACAAATTGTAGTCGGTTAAAAAGTATAAACAGTGAGTGGGTTATTCACACTTAAACCCAATTCCTCTCCATACTTAAAATAGTAAAAAATATATAAAATATAAAATGTTTTTATATAAATATAAAACTAATATTTTATAGAATGTTTATCATATATATAGTCTTTTTAAATGATAATACTGAGAGTTTTTACATGTTGAATGCATGCATCATTACAATAATCCTAGTTTCTCAGAAACATTTATTTGTGGGCAAGACAACTAATCCGTGACAATCCATGTATAATCCTTTTTTAAAGTTCTTTGTACTTCCAGTTCTTCACTGCAAATGCTGTCTTATGTTTCATCTCTGCTCAATAAGGCAGTCTGTCTACTTTTTTCTTTACTTGTTTTAGCTGTTTTTGTATTTTAACTGTTCTATGTAAAAAAAAATAAAAAAATAAAAAAATAAACAGTTGCAATCAACAACATCTTGTTTTTTCATCCTACAATAAAAATGTCCTACCTTGTTCTTGACACACCTTGTGTTAATATCACTTTTTTTTGGTAGAAAACAGCTATGCGGAACCGCTGTAACCAGTTTCTTAAGATGATACTTCTTTTTTTTTGAAACTGCCAGAGCATAGTCAGGACATTCAAACAAATCCAACTCAAATTCTAAACTTTAAGTCACATTGGCACTGCAGAAAATGTTATAATAGTATTTATAAACATATTTTAATCTAACAACATAATTTCGTGTAACGATAATCACTATTTTATATTTTTTCTTTTCTACTAAGCTGTTTATTCATATAAAGTCAACTGAGGTCATCATAGGTTCCCTCAAAAAATTCCTGTGGTTTTTTAAAATAGCCATTTTAGATTTAGTCAGTGGTTAACATTACTTGAAAAAATTAAAGGTGGAAAACTCATGCCATTGGTTGAATCAATGTTTGCCAGACAGGGCTAATTGGATTCTCAAACAAAGAGAATAATGTTATGGTAGCGCCACTTTCACCTTTGCCATCAACATGAAAATGGCTTATTTATACCTGCCCCATTACAATGGGATTGGCAAAATGTTTTAACATGGAAAAAAATGCACATTTCACCTTTACAGTAGCAAACTTTGTGGGCGTGTCTTCTAAACATATTACGCAAGGGCAGTAAGTGTGGCAGGTCTGTTTTTCAGTACACTTCACACACGTAGTGATCGTGTTGTAGATATACATTAAGCCACACATCATCACCTAAAGTTAAACTCACTTAAACTCACCTCAGTTGCTGCTTCTCCACTGGAAACACATGGTTCACTCTCCGTTTCAAAGACGGGCGACCGCACACTTAGCGTCGACTCTATTTCCCATGATGATGAGGAAGCCTCATCAGTCTCCATCCTTAGAAAACGCGTGTATCACGAGCTCGAGGGGAGGCGCATTTACTTTAAACCGGTCAGTGACGTGGGAGAGAGCGAGAGAGAGAGATAGTATGGTTAGAGGGTCATGGGAACATGTGTGCAAGCCCGCTGGGTCCCACGGTGGACAGACTAACCTATTCTTAGAGTCTCAAAGGACCCAGGCCCATTTCAAGCCTTTTCCTGACTGACTCAGATTGTTATTATGTATAAGTTATTAAGTTATTCTAATATATATATTCATATTCATATGACTTAAGATAATTTATGGTTGTGGGTATTTATGAAAGTTCAGTATTTGAAATTCTGTAGGTTATGTGTCCAGTTTGTGGAGTTACTTCTATGTCTTTATTATGCAGTTAAAAACATACAGTGTGTCTGAGATTAAAAGTATTGTTATATACAGTATGTCTTCTTAAAAATTGTTTTTAATTACAAAAAGAATTGCTAAAACTCCCTCCACTGCAAATAAGTTGTCATTTTACTCTACACAGTTACACACCCATTTATTACACAATACGCCAAATGCTAGCAAAAGTTTTAGACTCGCAAAGACAGAGAGCAAAATTTATGGTGTATAATGAAAAGTGTGAGAACTATGTCCAGAGAGATTTATTCACAGTGCAAAGAGTTTTGTTGTCAGTTAATTTGTGTGATTAAAAAGTTAAAACAATCTTTTAATTTTTTAAATTACAATTTATTTTTGCTCTCAAAAACAGCATGTTTGATTGCATAAAACAGACAAAAGAAAATTCATACTAGTCGAGCCTCGTTTCATAAGCATTAATTTCTGTTGGAAATCCTTATTTATTCTCCTTCAATTTATCCATTCATCCATATGAGACTGGACAAAAAAAAAAAAAAAAAAACACACTCAAACACACAATCAGTCACACATAAAGAGTCTGTTTAGAGAGACATTTAATCTACAAACACACACACAAACCAAAGAAACCAATCAAAATCTGATATAAACTCATCCTTGACCCTAACCACTGTGATGAGGATTCCCCTAAATCTTGATTTTACATCCCCATCCAAATGCCTTTATTACTTGCAGCAAAATGCGTCTGCAGACTATTATCTACATTTATTCAGTATTTTAGTTTTTGTACACCCATTTTCAATTTTTTCTCCAGTTTCCAACCTTAACTGGATCTATTATTCTGAACCTAATGAAACCTGCACATGTATATAATGACAACTTTGAGAAGCACTGCAAATCCAAACCAGTACATGAAAATGAAGTGAATCCAACATGTAAAATCAGTTGTAGCATAGCTGAGAATTACAGCTGTATTATACAGCAGGTCAGAGATGTACAAAAAGCTTTTGCTCAGTGAATGACAGAACAAAATGTCTTAGTATTCAGGAATGCATGTACAAGGCAAAATGTCAGGGTCTCAGAGGCTTAAAATACACACACTCTCTCTCACACACACACACACACACTTCATTTCTATTTGCAGTGTCTAGCACACTGTTCAATTCACTATACAATTTCTTCAATTTACAAATGCATTTTACAAGATCAAACATTTCATCTGAAATACAAACTGAGACATTCAATTCCAGATTTGCCCAGAGCAAGAATTCCCTGACATTAGATGCAAGCACACATTTATACATTTTTCTCACTCACACATGCTTGCAAAAGTCTTTCAAACACACACACACACACACACACACACACACACACACACACACAATCCTGCTGCCCTCTAGTGGTCTCAAACAGGCTCATTTGGATTATTCAGGATGTGTGTTCAATTACAAACAAAGGTCTTCTTGCATTTTTACAGAAAAAATTACACTTCAAGTAAAAGCTCCACCATCGTGCCTTTTGATCGTAATTAGCCATCATTTTAGCAACCATAAAAACATAAATATCAACAATGAAAGAATCCAGTTTACGCTTTCATCAATTTAAGGTGCCTCAGTGTAGTGTACTCCCCCCTCCCAGAGTCTAATATGAATCAAATGATCGAATATCAGTCCTAATTTAGAGCGAGTGCAAGGGTTTGGAAGGGGAGACATCAAATCTATATCAGCCTTTAAGAGCTGTGATATTTCTGATCACAAAGTTTGTTGAATTGGCTGATTCTGTCAATATCCAACAATCACAAGGAGACCAATGATTGAATATTTGTTGTCTGCTGGACACATCGGTGGTGGCAAGAGTAACTTTCAAACATGTTGTTTGATGGAGCAGCAGTTGCTGTGAGTTGTCTACTCCTCATCTGCGCTCTTCAGCATGAGGATCGAATTATAAATTTTAAGGGCAGGTCCCAGCTTGATGCTCAGAATCTTAACAATGTCTGATTGAGTAAGGAGCAGGAAGGCCTCACCATCAATTTGCTGTAGGGAAAAGTAAAACAAGTATCTTAAATTCATATTCACTTTATCTAAGAATACTCATAGATTATTGCTAAATGAGCCCTACATACACTGCCATTCAAAAGTTTGGGGTCAAGTAGGATTTTTTTTTTTTTTAAGAAATTAATACTTTTATTCAGCTAAGATGCAATAAATCGATCAAAAGTGACACTGAAGACTGTAAAATTGTTGTTAAAAATTCTATGTCCAAAGAATCCTGAAAAAAGTTATCATGGTTGAATACTATTTTTTTTAATCAAATAAATTCAGTCTTATTGAGTAACTTCTTTCAAAAACATTTAAAAAAAAAAATCTTACAGATGTAATACTTTTGAATGGTAGTGTACATAGGGAAGGTAGTTTACACTGATATTCATGTGATGTTTTTTCATTTACCTCTTTCCTAAAGGTGGCAGCATGCTCTCTGCAGCCAGGCAGCCCTCTTACAAAACTTGCAACCTGAAAGAACAACCACAAAAGAGAAACAATAAAAATGTATACGTTTAGAAGACCTCTTTAAAAGCTTAAGTGAACTTTTCCAGAATTATCAAATGTCACCTCTTCTGTGTTCCACTTGGCCACTCTCTTGGCGGTGAGGCCTAAAGCTTCAGGCAAGAGTTTGCCATGTTTTTCCCAACACAGATGAAACCTCGGTGGCTCCCATCCACAAAACACAGACTCATGCAGGAACTGCTGAAGAGAATCTACAACACAAACAAATTTTATTTATAACACGCCTTGAAAATGTGTCCACAACAAAGAAAATGTTAGTTGAAAACATGTGGCAAGTTCTTAGAAATGTTCACTACCAGTCAGAAGTTTTGAACAGTAAGATTTTTAATGTTTTTTAAAGACGTCTCTTCTGTTCACCAAGCCTGCATTTATTTGTTCCAAAGTACAGCAAAAACAGTAAAATTTTTAAATATTTTTACTATTTAAAATAACTGTTTTCTATTTGATTATATTTTAAAATGTAATTTATTCCTGTGATCAAAGCTACATACTACAAGCTTGGAGTCAATATAATTTTTTTTTGGGAGGGGGGGGGGGGGGCGGTATAGAAATGAATACTTTCATTTAGCAAGGGATGCTTTAATTTGATCAAAACAAAAACGCTTGTTTTGTTTACTGTGTGGAGACGTGCTGAAATCGCGTTTGGTCTCGTACTGCATCGCGTCCCTTGTCAGTGTCGGGCGCTTGCTTAGCAATTTGTTGCGATTAACAGGAAAGTGTGTGCAGCTGAATTGGAGTAGTGTTTTGTTAGATGGGTATAAAAAGCTTAGTTTACCGCGGCAGCGGTCGTGTAAAGACCGAAAGAGTAAAGACCATCAACTCTACCATGCGACTCCACCAGGCAGGGACACCGACAAAGGATGTAAGTATCACTTTTTATTTTTCCTCTTTCCTACTACTTGTTTCACTTCTGTTTCAGTTTTTATAACCATTTCTTACTATGTGTAAGTACGTTGTTGTTGTTTTTCAAACGTGTGTTTGGCTCAGTGTTGATGGTTGTTTATTAAATTTTAGTTTTATTTAATTTTAGTTATTTTAGTACTTCATACTACATGGAAATGAAATAATATATATATTGAATTTATTTTTATATGTATGTATATGTATATGTATATGTGTGTGGCTGTACATACACGTCGTTGTTTTTTGGTGTTTGGCTTAGTGTTATGTTAGAAGCATTATTATACTCATACCTTTTGTTGTTTTAATATTTTAAATTGTTTTTAGCTTTACTTTTTTTGTTTTCATTTAAATGTTTAGTTTTTGAAATGTTGTATGCATTTGTAATTTTTATTTAATTTCTTTGTTTTCTTAAATGTGTGTATATATAGTATTTACAGAGTTTTGACTTTTAGTTTGTTACTTTTTCTTATTTGTAAGTCGCTTTGGATAAAAGCATCTGCTAAATGACTAAAAGTAAAGTAAAGTAAACATTAAAGTAAAGTAAACAGATTTCTATTTCAGATAAATTCTGTTCTTCTGAACTTTCTATTCATCAAAGAAACCTGAAAAAATTCTACTCAGCTGTTTTCAGCATAATAATAATAAATGTTTTTTGAGCAGCAAATTTGATTATTAGAATGATCTAAAGGATCGTGTGACTGGAGTAATGATGCTAAAAATTCAGCTTTGAAATCACAGGAATAAATTACATTTTAAAATATATTCAAATAGAAAACAGCTATTTTAAAAAGTAAAAATATTTCAAAATTGTACTGTTTGCTCTACTTTGGATCAAAAATTTTTGACTGGTAGTGTACTTTTGTATTTTTGTTTTTACAAATAATATGAATTAACTGAAATATTTACAGAAATTTAAGTATTTGAAGACTCACAACATATTTTACATATTATTATCTGTCTTCTTATAAAAAGATCAAATTATCTGACCTTGACAGCCATGAGGGCCTGCATATGATATAATTTCCTATTTTACGTTGGGGGTTTTTTTGGTCATTTTAGTTGCACCACATGACACTGATTTGGTGGACAAAAGTGAGAAAAGCATTTTTGTTCTAAAAAATAATAACAGACCATGAAACTACTTAATAAACATCTTTTGAAGAATTTTGTTCTTTTAATTAAGCTTTTTTCTTCATTATGATATCATTTTTACCCACCATAAATATCGAACTAATTTTAATTAAGAAGTGCTATCATAGAAGAGGCGTATTCAAATGTATACATGAATTTTATTTTGAATTTATTTTTGAATAAATTAATACACACAGACAAAAAAGATGAGCATATGGATTATCTGTAAAAGCAAATGAAGCCAAATGATCACAAAATCTGTACCTTTCCCGTCACCTTCTTGCTTCACTTGAGGTGGTTTGACACATTTGGGAGCGCTGGCAGACCTGACGTACATGAGGAACGAGAAAGAGATGAGGAGTGAGAGAGTGTGTGTGAGAGAGAGACAGCACAGTAAAACTGCACGTAACTGCTGACACTCACACGTGCTCACGCACTGAGCGAGCTTGTGGACAGGCGTCTGTGGTGGTGTCAGGCGGTTCAGGGGTGCTGCTGCTGGGTGTGGGAGGGTGCGTCTGAGTGAGAGTTTCAGCACGGCGGTGGCGCGGGGGTCCGCTGAGCGTGACCGGCCTCTCCCCGCTCAGTCTGTCCGGCACCAGCCCGTCCTTATTCAAATTCACATCTGAGTATGGACAGCTCACCGCCCTAAAAATGGGAAAGAGACTCGTTTGCATTTGAATGAACATTATGGTTTGTGTTTTTTAACAGTATGTGTATAACTTACGTGTAATGTGTTCCATACCGAGGTCCTCTAATGTGTCCGACTCCGTTGCATCCTGGGGTTGGGCAGCCTTGTCCTGGAGGCACTGGAGAATCTCTGGGACCTGATAACGTTACAATTACGAGTTTGATTATGAGTCTGGTGGGGCCATGTGTGGAAACACTCTATGTAAATGTGTCAAACAGTATGTTACCGTTGGGGTGTTGTAGAGGATGACCTGTCTTCTGACACCAGCCTACTGGGTGCAGATCTGGGCTATCAGCATCTAGCCAATAATCATACTCCTCACTCCAGCCATCAAAATGGATCTACATATAAACACACAGAGAGTTAGCAACAATATACTAACTGTATTAGCATATTAAATACTATTAAGCTAAATAGCTAATAATAAATGACTAATTCATTAAAAATAATTATTTTCATTACACTATATTAATGGGATACAGATATATTTGTGTGTAAACCTTGATTCTGTGGTCTTCTACATCAGAGATGGTGGCTACACGGATAAGCATGGCATTGCGTTTGTCCACCGCCTCCAGCTTCATCCCGACTTGGAAGCCATGTGGTGGTCTCTGGATGGACAAAGATCAGCGGTCATTTACAATGCAAATAAAAACGTGAAATGTAAATAAATGGTAACACTTTATTTTAAGGTGTCCTTACCACACGTTACATGTACTTACTATTATAATAACAATATATTATGCATAATTACATGCAAGCAACCCTAAGCCAAACCCTAATCCTAACTATATAGTAAGTACATGTTAATATTACTCAGTACTTAAAGGGATAGTTCACCCAAAAATGAAAATTCTGTCATTAATTACTCACCTTCATGTCGTTCCAAACCCGTAAGACCTTTGTTCATCTTCGGGACACAAATTAAGATATTTCTGATGAATTCTGACAGCTCTCTGACCCTCCCAAAGACAGCAATGTAATTACCACGATCAAGGTGTAGAAACATAGCAAGGACATCGGTAAAATAATCCATGTGACATCAACTGTAATTTTACGAAGCTACAAGAATACTTTTTGTGCGCAAAGGAAAAAAAAAACACTTTATTCAACAATTTGTCTCCTCCTCGTCACCCTGCCGCCATTTTGGAGAGTATCACATACGTAAACAACGTACGTATTGTTCTGCGTCAGCTGCGCCACATGGATACGTTGTTTTCGTTCAGATCAAAGCGTAAACAACATAGAAAACGTATCCCCATGGCGCAGCTGACGCAGAACAGTACGTGCGTCAGAATTCATCAAAAATATCTTAATTTGTGTTCCGAAGATGAACGGAGGTCTTACGGGTTTGGAACGACATGAGGAGTGAGTAATTAATGACAGAATTTTCATTTCTGGGTGAACTATCCCTTTAAATGTATAATTACACTGTAACAAGGACACCTTAAAATAAAGTGTAACCAAATAAATAATAAAAAAAATACATAATTTTATTGCATATAATTTTTATTATCATTTCATAATTAAGTGTTTTTTTTACCCAATGTTTTTTACAAAATGTTTTCAACAGTAAGAAATAAAAAACAAATGTGCTATACTAATCATTTTAAATTACATAGAATATAAAATTAAATAATTTATAAAATTATATGAAAAATAATATAATATAATAAAATAATATTAAATATTAAATAATGATTGGTTTTTTTTGTTGTTTTTTTTTCAAAATTATCACAACTTTGAACCCGATCAAATGTGTTTTATTTTTTGTAAATTTTATTTTCACGTTATACATGCTGACTCTGCTCTTTCGCATCACAATAACTCATTTAAAATAACATTTTACCAATTACATATGATTTAACTACACCTCTCATGGTTTAGTCAATCAGTCAAACCTCACCTGTTTAAAGGCTCTTGCTGGTGCAGCCTGGGCTCCAGTTTCCTCAAGGTACTTCTCCCAAGTAAAAACCTTGGGAGGCTTATAATCTAAGACACAAAAATAAACAGACGTTAAAACCACTTGTCATGCTCATTATTAGTTTAAAAAAATGTTATACTAATCAATTTTAACTGAATAGAAAATGTTAGGTGCATTATAAATTGTAAATATTTTAAAAAGATAATATTTCAGTTGTTTATTTTGACTTAAGCACAGTGACAAGTAAAAGCTAATCATTTAATTTTCTAAACAACATTTTATCTAATATTACTATGTTTGTCACACGATAGAAAACAGAATTCCATAATAAAATGTGAAAGTAATGTCAATGATGCACTGACTGCAGGGGTTGAATATTACATGAAAAGAGTCTCACCTGCAGGTGTAGTGAGCGTTAACTCGGCCTCCTCACAGTACCCTACTGGATGAATGTATGGACTGCTGGCATCACACCTGAGAACAAACACAAAGCACTTACAACCTCACACAATCATGGGCACACTCAAATGCTTTCTTACCAATCTTACCAATAATCATACGAATCATCCCAGTTGTCAAAATGAATGAGGAGTCGGTTGTCGACAGCAGCATTAATGGTTGCGACGCAGATGAGTGATGGGTTCTTCCTGTCAACGGCTTCCAGCTTCATCCCTGCACGGAATCCTGACGGTGTGACCGACTAAATGTGGCAGACAACATAAGGTTATAGAAGACAGCATGAACTTCAGGAACAAAAGCTAACACTGAGACATCTCTGACATATATATCTGAGATATACTTTTTTTTAATAGTGTGCAATATGAAATGACATACTGTATTAAGACTCTTGAAGAGATGTTTGGGGGCCAGTTGACCCCTACAGTTCTTTACATATGTGTTCCAGTTAAACTCTCCATCTCTGCAGCCTGTAAGCAAACACACAAATATTACAGAACAGCATATGCAATGCATTTTCCTCTTTAAATATTCCAGCAGCATATGCAACAACATCTTACATTTTCAAAGCAAAAACATGTTCTGTGTAAATAATACCTAAGAATGTCCAAAAAACCCTTCAGTTTTGTCAATTCCAAATGTTATTAAACCACACGAAAACTGTGCAACATAACCACATTTTTGAACAAATAAATTATAAATTAGTTATATATTTGAAATGACATTTTTATTGTATTTTAATAATCATTTTAATTATATTTTATGGTATTTATTATTTAGAAATATTAATAGTGTTAATTACGATTCTATCATATCTATGTTCAATTTCAGAATAACAACTAGTAGATCATTTTATAATCACACAATTCAGAGTGAATACTGAGTTTAAGTAGTTTCACATCTATTATGTTACAGAAAACAAAAATAGAGCTCTGCACAAGAGCTGCTCCGCATGTTGTATCCTTGACAACAGATTATTTTTGCAGTACATTTTTATTAGTACATTAAGCACCTTTTGGCAACAATAGTTTGAGACCCATTTTCTCACACCAGCCTGGCGGCTTCACATCCCATGAGTCAGCATTTACCCAGAAGTCATAGCACTCAGGGTAACCATCAAAATGAAGCCGAATCCTGTAGCCTTGTACCTGGGACAGAAGACACATATGTCCAAATACACATCTTACAATAAGCACAGCTAAAAACATATTTAGTTTTGTTTCTTTAAAAATCACATATCAAGTAAAATCACAGTAACTTTTGAACCTGGTTACCTCTGCAACTGTCAAAACGCAAAAGAGAGCTGGGTGACAGGGGTCCAGTCCCTCTAACTTCATGCCAACTTTAAATCCATTCCTGCTTTGAGGAAATGACTGGTGCTGTATTGCAAACACACACAAATACAAAATGACTGAATTTCACAAAATTCACAAATTAAAAAAATCTCTCCAGCTGCAGAGCTGTTTTGGTTCAAGTAACACGTTTTTTCTAATGACAAAAGTGGATTGACATCAAACTAAGACTCCTTTCAATCCTAATCATTCCATGTTGATTATATAACTGTGAACAGAAACACAAGCTATATATGCTGTGTGCCTCACCTCCTTAAAAAGTTTCAAGGGAGCAGTAATGGCTCTCTCCTCCTCCAGATAAGCTGACCAACTCCAGCTTTTCTTCTTAAGCAGAGGTGCTATCACTATGGACACAGAATCAAATAGAGGCAATTTATATGACTTAGAAAAACACTTAAGTGATTATACATGGAAAAAAAATCATTATAATTGATAATACACGTGATAAAGGGCAATTTGAAACTATACAAGACAAAATCTATCCATATAAGTTGAGATGCAGCCATATAAAAATAAAAAAAAGTATTTGGCCAACACTGATAAGCCAAAAATTATTTTCATATAATAAATATGGCTGATAACTGATAAATTCCCAATATTACAATTCTTTACTGTTTTGATTAACTTAAGTTTAATCTTAGGAATCTAAGGAAAATGAGCAGCACAATTATATATCAGATGATACATATCCAGTATATTAAAATTACATTTTAAAAAATCTAACCTCTTTAATCAGAATCCCTGATATTGACTGATAACTAATTTAGCACCAATAAATTGTGCATCCCAAGACACAAGGTATGAGACACTGTCTGGCCAGATTTTGTGTTTCTGCATGTGTGTAAGCAATACCTAGTCTAGCAACTTTAGCTGCTCGTCTCCCCTTTGAGAATTTAACCTTCTCCTGAAAAAAAAAAGAAGAGCAATACAGTAAATTCCACTTTAGTACATCTCGTTAATATTGAATTTGCTCTCCTTTGTTTGAGGTAGATGTGTGTGTGTGTGTGTGTGTGTGTGTGTGTGTTACCTCTTCCTCCTCTATGTTGTCTTCCTCTTCATCTCCAGATTCCATAAACATCTTCTTCTTCTTTCTCACACGTTTACCTAAACGCTCTCCTTCCACAGCCTCAGCTGGGGTTGACCTGCTCACATACACACAACGACTTAATATACCATAAACAGTGAAAAAGAAATACACCATAAACAGTGCAACTGGCAGTAAATGCAAAAAAACATGTACCTTCCACTGGTAGGCTGTACGCAAGGAGCACTGCAATATTTGCCTTGTAGAAAGGATTCGCGTGAACCAGAGTGACCACATGACCTGCAGTTCGCAGTCGCCTCAGTCATGGGAACAATCGCATTGGGCAGTGTACACACGCTGGGGCTTTCCACAGCGTTGTTGCCCCCGACCTGCTTGTGGGGGTCAGTGGCAACTGAAAGAAAGCGGGAGATAATTGAATTTGTTCTCAAAAACAAATTAAAGGACAAATAATTCCTCTATTTGGTAGGAATATGTGTGAGCTACTGGTACACACCCACTGTACTTGTCTGCTGCTCCGTATTTGACTGGGGCTTTGCAATCTGATTTGATGTTTTGTTTTGCTCAGGGGAATGACTGTTGTTGGTGCCTGTAGCTTGAGGCTGTGGGCCCGTAAGCTCTGCCTCTTTAACTTTGGGCTCCACCTCTGTGACAATCTCTAGGGTGCCAAATTCAGTCATCCGAAACTAAAAACAGACCAGATATTGGGATTTTTCATCAGCACATTCCTAATGGTCAAATATGTCCCTAACTCCGCTCTTTATGCATCATATACACTAAATATTTGTACCCGAATGTCACTTCCTGGCAAGGTGGCTATACCGTCCTTCCAATCCAGAGCGCTCATCATGTCAAAATCGGCTCCTGCGGCAGGACCATCACTCGTAGATGTCTCTGCCATCTTTACCTATGAAATATACATCAAAAGAGAAAAATATACTGTTATGACATAGACAGGTGACTGAAGTAAGCATCTTAAATTTTTTAAAAATTTTTTAGCTGTTTCGGTTTATTTTAATGCTTTTTTGTCTTGTTTTAAATTAGTTTAAGTCTTGAGGACTTAAGTGTTGAGACCTATATGGTTGAGAACCACTGCTGTAATGCATACACATAAGTACATTTTGGGACCCAAAAACCCACTGTGAGCAGCATAGAAAATTTCAAAACGCAATATAAAGCGAGACTAAGATACAAATGCTTAGGCCCGGTTTCATAGACAGGACTTAGCCTAAACCAGGATTAGGCCATAGTTCAATTAGGACATTTAAGTAATTTTTATAAACATGCCTTAGAAAAAAACATTACTGGTGTGCATCT
>JAFVLL020007279.1:0-17075 GCA_021397915.2 Tor tambroides | reverse complement strand
ATTTGCGCCCCTGGTGACAAGCCTAGCTGCCACCCCTCATTCTGCTCTTGCCCCCCCTTTGCCACCCCAAGTATAAAATCCTGGACACGCCCCTGATCCTGAGATGTAATGTCACAGATTTAAAAGTCCTTTAAAAACACACACATACATACACACCTGCCAGCAGGGGGCCGTGCAGACATCCCAAATAAGTCCGTCATGGCAAATAGGTTTGGTCAATCTATCTGTTTGACAAATGCGGTGGAGTTTTCCTGAAACCTGTTTGAAAACAGTCTCTTTTTTTTTTGTAATTCCATTTGGACCTACTACACATTTCACCTTTAAGTACAACAGCATGAATAGAATTAATTTTTCACTACATTATATAGTAGATCACACATCATAGCTCTCAAAACATTTCAAGTATGTTTTACAAATACACTTTTATTTAGTGTTTTGGGGTATAAGCAGACGTCACAAACTGTGATAGCTCCAAAACATGCCATCTTGATTCTAGACTGTCGTGAGATTTATGGGCAGCATTTCTGTCTATACATCAGATGTGTTGATAAAAACACATAGAACTGTTGTGAAGATTGCTATGCAAGCAAAACTACTGACACCCAACCATATGGTGACACTGAAATGCAAAACGTGTTATTGTTTGGTTTTCATGGTGCTTTTCAAAAGACAGTCCAGCAAACTTGTTGATAAAGACATGTTCATGTTCAGACACTGAAATCTGAAAACCTCACAAACAAACCTTGGTGTTTTTCAAAATGCATTTAAGTCTGCATTATTATTTTACATGATTAACATCTGCGTTTTTTGGGTTTTTTTTTTTTTTTTTACATTATTAACATCTACATTATTAAGTCTGCATTATTTTTTCAGTACTATTAAAGTTTGAATGAAATAGATATTCACCCTGTTTATTTTCTAGATGCATGCTATTGATCTTATTTTGAACCGGGTTATTGTAGTTAACAAAATAATCTGTAATTTCAGCTATTTGGCACAGCAACATTTCTCATTTTCATTTAGTTTTATTTGATGTACTAAAATAACTAAAACTAAAATTGAAATAAAAACTATAAGCATAGTAAAAAAAAAGCCTTATAAAAACCAAAACACACAACAAATGAAAATGGTTAATATAAAAATAAAAACTAATGAAAGACATTAATGAAAGCTATAACAGTGTCTCAGTGATCCTGAAATAACACTGTTATTGTGAATGATACCTCCATGTTTTGACCTTGTAATCTTTAATGAAAACTTTATCCTCTGGTGAAATGACAGACTTCTCCAATCATTTCATCCACATAAACACTGCCCCTTTCTTACAATCGACTATATCTACTTTTTTCACTACAATGATCTGTTTCACTCGAGTGTACATCATAATAAGAAGTAATCTTCTGCTATTTCTGTTTCAGCTTGATTTTAATGTGCTTTTGCATTCCTTTTGAAGCTTTAGATCTCCATTCATAGAAGCATAGTGCTCCTTCTCATTCATTGTTATTGCTTGGATGAGTGACCGGCACACATCTTTTGGCTCTCATCACAAAACTCATACAGGTTTGGATTGACATGAGATTGTATGCATAATAATTTTATTGATTTTTTTTTATTTTCATGCTTTGGTTTATGCATACAGTTCCACCTTCAGTGTTAACCAATGAAATGTGATGTTCAGCTGATTATTTTGAGTCACTTGTAAGATGCCTCTTGTGGTTGCACTTGTTGTTCCTCATTAGATCTTGTTATTATTATTTTTCATCCTTAGAAAGGCCCTGATGTTCTCACAGCACTGAGAATTCTCACATTAAATTTGAATTGCTAGCTCACTCAAAACAAAAGCCCTGTGTCCCTTAAAGGTCTCACATCTGTTCTGGAGTTCGTTGTGGCAAAGTCGATCCCTCTTCTGGAGCTAACGCGCATTATCGAGGCCAGGGGTACTGCCGCATGGCTCGTCATGCTAAAGTGCCTATGACAGTACTGATGGAACTGCTTGGGCCCTGTGCGGCCAGTCAGGCTAATGCATCTGGAAGGAGGCTATAGGCATGACTGAGACAGACTGAGAACAAGAGCACGAAAAAATCTGCAGGACCAGAGGCCATGTCTCACTGCCGAGATGTCCAAGTACATCGCTGTATCCTTATGAAAAGAAAAGAAATCGTGCTTTGCATTTGGTACACTGGAAATTTAGTTAAACTTTTTTCAAAGTGTTCACCCAAAAATGAAAATTCCGTCATTATTTACTCACACTCATGCTGTTTCAAACCTGTTTAAATTCCATTTTTCTGTGGAATACAAAACATTGAAAAGTTTCTCAGTGGTTTATTGCCCCTCTGATTTGCTTCGCATTGACAAAAAAACATTCAAATGTTTTCCAGAATATTTTTGTGTTCTACTAAAGAAATAAAGTCATAAAGGTTTGGAATAACAATTTGATGACCAAATGATTTTTGGGTGAACTGTGCCTTTAACATCTATTTGTTTTCTGGTTTTGCCTATTGAAAGAGTCAGAACTGTAGCTTACTAATGTCGCATTGATTTTTTTTTTTAGAATTGTTTTTTTTTAGAATGAAAGTACTGATATGCTTTTGTTATGCGCATAAATAACATCCCTTTTCACCATATAGTGAATCAATCTCACAATCACAGAGTAAATGCATGTGAGAGGGAGACTAAAAACGAACCGATCAGAGAAGAACAAAACAGAAAAGAAAAAAAAAAAAAAAAACAGTTTCCACTGTGGGTTTGCAGTATTGACAGCTGTGTGTAGTTTCTCGCCTCGTCTGAAACCAGCCGCCCCCTTCTGAGTGAAAAACGTCCCACCACAAGATGAGCCGATAGGCACACATACTCTTGTTCCCACACGCTGATAGCAGTTTGGCCTGATACTATCACACACGAGAGAGAGAGACAGGAGGAGTGAAAAGGCGAAACACCCCTCCTCCTCACTCTGAAGTGATGTTTAGAAGATGCTCTGAGACCGCTGTGATCTTTAGGAAGTTTGGTGACTGGGTTTCAATTTCCATTCTGATAGGATCTGATATCCCGCATGCAAATGGCTATATTTATGATATCTACACATTGCCATCTAAAAAATGGCTTGCATTTTTAAAATAGCATAGAAAAAGTCTTAAATGTTGTTCATGCGAGTTGTTGATGGCAACACTTTGAGTTAAGACAGCTCAGAAAGAAAAATGTAGGGTTGCATGTGTGTACAAATTAAATGCCATCAGATTCTGTTCTGCAGTAGATGCTACAGTATGGAAGCCCATTTCCACCACTGAATAAAAAAGAAAAGAAAGGTTTTTATCTCACAGTTCGGACTTTTTTTCTCGGGATTGCATGATAAAAACTCGCAATTCTGACTTTTTTTCTCACAAATGCGAGTTTGTATCTTGCAATTCTGACATTTTTTCTGGGAATTCTGAGATATAAACTCACAATTGCGAGTTATAAAGTCCTAATTTTGAGGGAGGGGGAAGAGTTTATGTCTCACAATTAAAGTCACAATTGTGAGAAAAGTTTATATCACACAATTCTGACTTCATTTCTCAGAATTGCCACTTTATTTCTCAGTTTATTTCTCAGGAGTTTATATCACAATTCTGAGAAAAATAGTCCGAATTGCGAGAAAAAAAGTCAGAATCGTGAATTTTTTTATTCAGTGGCAGAAACAGGCTTCCATACTATAGATGACTATAGATAACAATAATAACAGATTGAACACCAAAGTATTTGTATATCATGTTTATGAAAGTAAGACATCTCTTTTGTTTGTTGTATTTCTTTCTCTAAGCCTCATTTGCTGATGTACCAATGAAGTACAAATTAGTGAACACATTTTCCCAGTGTAATGTTTTCCCAAAGTATTTTGATAAATATTTATGTTTATGAATATGGATTTATATGAAGCGTTTGAAATTTTTAAATATCTTTTTTATTTTCATATATGTCTAATTTTGTTTTATAACTAAATGAGTTCATGGATGAATAATATATAATAATATATTGATAAAACGCATCAGCCGTAGTTTTCGTGTACTCAGAACCTTGCGTTCCGTTACAAACCATTCGCCACGCAAGACCAAACATTCATGTAGATGTTGCTACAACCACAAAGAGGCCATACCGCACCTGCTGCGTGGGAGACAGGATAAGCTATTCCCCCTCAAACATACACACACATACTGTACACATCCAGGGCTCTGGGAGATGAGTCTATCACCACGTAGGCACTAACATATCCTGAAATAGCCCAATAGTATAGTCCCCATGGGAGGAGATGTGGTACATTGCACAGATAGCATCAAGCTGTCCTGAAACTGATACATGCCTTTGAGCTGCTCAAGTCTCCTCCAGCCTGTTTTGTTTGTGTGTTTGTTTGTCTGCTGATCCTGACTGACAAGGCAGATAATATTCAGGGACAACCTTGTGGCCAGGGTTTATTTTTATTTGGTTATCTTGGTCAACTGTTACTTGGGAATTCCAAGTGTAATACCATAGTAAAAACATGTTTTTACTTGTACGGTTGTCCAGTAAGTTGTGTAGAACTGTGTATGTGACAAACTAAAAATATTAGTAGAAGTACCTTTTTATATACTAAGGTTTTGTACCATATTATCGAATATATTTATGGTTTCACCGCTGCAAATGTCCCAAAAAAACATGGTATTGCATTCGTAACTCATGATAAAATATGATCACATACCCATTCTGTTCCATGGTGCATATCACAGGACGTCTTACACCATCACTGGACCACAGTATTTCCATCTTATGGTACACAGTACATTTGTCTTTTACTTTCTGAATGTAATGCCTCTCAGAACTTTCCAGCCACTGGAAATGGAACTAATATACAAGAGCCACTGTTAGTGTTATGGTATCAGAGAGTACATCTTTTGTCTGTTTCTAGAATCAGTCAATTTAAAACCACTTTATCCATGATCTTTGTGGTTAATGGAGGGAACATTTACCACAAGCGCCAATGAGGCGGCTCCTCACATTAAGACTTTGTCTGTCTAATGTGATCCCTTTGGTGATCTTAAATGAGCAATGAATAGACTAGATGAACAGGACTCCACGTTTATAGAAATGCACATTTATTTTCAAGTGCACATCATTTAGGCTACAGTCTCAGTGGGTTTTTGGTTTCAGAGGTTGACAAACAAGTTTGAATGTACAGTGTTTAAATGATACATTGTTTATTTGTTTATACATAACAAAAAGTGTTTGAAAGCTGTGGTGGGGTAAGCGTTAGATGTTAGTGTAACTGGTCTTTTTCTATGGTTCGTTTTGTCTTTCAGGGATCATGATGGATCAACGGTTTTAAGAGAATTGTACAGAACAGATTATATTTTATACATTTGAAAAGGTTTATCACAATGTAATGTGATGTATTGAAGATAACTGTCACCCAGTAGTGGCCCGTTGGTTTTAGGTCCACATAAAGTATGTCGTTCATGGATAGATTAATATCAAGGTTTTAGGTTTTAATGCATATGTATGGATGAGGGACAGTATATATTTTAGTTGCTGTGACTGGTCGCTATTTCTTATTTGTACATAATCTTTGAATTTTATCTGACCTGATTGTAATTATAATGTGATTTTGCCTAAAGTTTCACCGAAATTTATGATATGATAGATGATATTGAGGTTAAATGGATCGTAAGATGGATGTTATAAGATGGATCAACCTGGTAACCGGGCCCTCTTTTAGCCCTGTTCAGGATTTTATCACCAAAATGACACAAAAGCGAATGCTAAGCATACAACACAATATTTTTGCATCTGTGTCAGTGTTATTTTAGATTTATTTAAATACTAGTGTAGTTACATTTTTTATTAATATTTTAAATGGCTTCTATTTATACATTTTTTTTTTTTTTAGTTTATTTTATTTTTTGAATTTTTGGTTATTTTGTGGTTTTGCCATTTTTAGTAGTTTTTTTTATGTTTCTAAATAGTTTTATTTTTTGATTTCACTAAATTTAAAGTTATTTCAGGCAGTCGCTAAGTACTTCTCTTTAATTTTTGGTTATTTTGTTATGTGCTTTTGCCATTTTTATTCGTTTTTTATATATATATATATTTCTAAATAGTTTTATTTTTTTATTTCAGTAAATTTAAAGTTATTTCAGGTAGTTGCTAAGTAATTCTTCATTTTTGGTTATTCTGTTATGTGCTTTTGCCATTTTTATTTTCATTTTATTATTATTATTTCAGGTAGTTGCCAAGTACTACTTCATGTTCTTGCGTAGACAATGTTTCTGGCCTAATGTGCACATTTAGTGCCGTGATGCTGCCATTACATTATACAATGCTGCGTTTCTCAGCGAGTATCAAAGGAGTTCGGGTATCTTGTGAAGGTATGTCACATGACTGGACGTGATGGATATGTTCTCATATAAAAAAGTCCTTTTGAAAATCTCTCTCTCGAGGGCTGGAATAGTTCCTGTTCATTAACTGAGTTCTGTCTTTAAAAGTTCTAAAAGCCATTTTGTGTCATCGCTCTCCAGTTTTGTCTGTGACTGAGGGCATAGTCAGGGATGAAAAATACTTTTAATTTCCTGAGCGCGGAACCTCACAGCGTGATGGTGCACATCAATCGCGTGTGATGCCTTTAGTCCACTCTAATAGAGGCACTTCCTTTCTCTCAGCAAGCTTTTGCGTGTCTGCCTGTGGCACTTGTAGGATCATTTGATTTGGGTCTGATAACTGACGCTAGCCTCTGAGAACGGCTCGAATGAAATCTTCTTCTCCCTAGGCGCTTCAGTCAGCCACATGAAAGAGTCGCTCTCGCCTCTTTTCTCTCAGAACGGGCCATGAAATTCAGTCTCCACGGAGTGATGACAATTCCACCACTTCTTTGTTCGCAATTACTCTTTTCACTCCGTTTTTACAGCTGAAAAAAAAAAAGAGTCCTAGCCTCTCTGAGATGCTTTCCCTCGGTTGCTATCAAGCAGACAACCCGCCACTTGAAATTACTTAGCATCTAATTTTCTTCCATTTTTTCCCCTTTTTTCTAACCCGTCGGTGTAAATGAAAACACTTCCCTGTTGACACGTTTGTAACGTGCAGTTTTTTATTAACACGAGAGAGAAATGTGGTAATGAACTGTGAACGCAGCGTTTTCTCTCATTTCCAGCCAAGGTACGTGGTGCATATACTGGCTGTCTCACATTTTTCCTGTATTCATCAAACGCCAACTACCCTTCCCCACGAACACGCGCGCACGACCACATTACCTTTGTATTTTGTCGTCTTTTAGCATTTACTTTTGCTTAATATCCTCTTTTGTTTATCCTGAGCAGTAACGAAATGAACCCTCATTTGTTTTTCCCTTCTTTACAATCTGTTTGTGCTGGAATCGCTGAAGCGCTATTTCCCAAACATGAGCTAACTGTGATTTCCTCCAAACAGAACGCTGTTCTGGTTTCTTTATAGGAACTGGAACGTGTCATTCGAGATACATTGTAGATCCACAAACACCTCCTACGCTGATTTCGGCCCCTTCGTTCCTACGCGAGTGCCGCAGTTGTAGGAGTTTGGCTCCTCAATACACAGTATAGGCAACGCTTCCAAAAATAACCTGAAAACACTTCATATTTGCAATTATGGAGTGGATTTTAATGCCATTGACAACATTTTGTAAAAAAGGATTGGATGTACATATTAAAGCACATAGGCTTCAGGGGTCATCTAGAAAAATGCCAATGCTTTAATTTTTAGAGCACTGTATGTACTGTACATGTCTGACTTTCAGAACTTAAGATGTTCTCGTCAATGAAAAAAAATAGATATAGATATAATATTGTATATTATTTATCTCAGATATAAATATATCTTGAAAAAGTTTTGGTTCTACCTTTCAAAAGTTTGGATTTTTTTATGCTTTTGAATAAAAGCCTCTTCTCAAGGCTGCATTTATTTGATCAAAAATAAACAGTAATACTGTGAATTGTATTATAGTTTTCTTTTAAATATATTTTAGAATGTAATTTATACCTGTGATGATGGCTGAATTTCCAGCAGTTTGCTTAATATTTTAGTGAAAAGTGTGTGTGTGTGTGTGTGTATATGTGTGTGTGTGTGTGTGTATATATATATATATATATATATATATATATATATGTATATATATATATGTATATATATATATATGTATATATATATATATGTATATGTATATATGTGTATACACACACACACACACACACAGTATATACACACATTTTGTACAGACCACTTTTATGGCATTTCTTTATGGTACTTATGCATGCATGGAATGACATGACAGTAAGTATGTGATGTCGCAATGTTTATTTTTGAGGTGAACAAATTGTTTAAGCATTTAAAATCACTGAATGTTTGCGAGTTTTGTCATCTGTACTGTAAGGCCTAATCTGCAGATGTGACAAACCCAAATGAGGCAAGGCCTCAATTACACAGTGTGAAAAAATGGCTGGCGAGAAGCAGAGGAAGAAAGCAGGAGTATTCCCCGCTCGGTTGATGAGAGATCCTGCCGCTGGCTCACCGCCTCCTCTCTGCATCCATCCATCTCTCCGTCTTTCCACACTTCTCTCCTCCCTTGGCTTGATGGGACAGCTGTAATTAGGGAGTGGAGACTAAAACAGAGAGGCGTTCTAGGTCTGTGTTCACAAGAGGGAATGATCATAGTATTTAGGAGATGCGCCCAACTACAGGGTAGAGCAACACGTCTTAAAGAACACACACACACACACAATCTTAAACTTGCATGTTCTTACATGCAGAGACACAATAGAGCTGGGCAATATACTGTATTCAAAACAATGTCAATGTTTTATATATTATTATTTTCTTATATCATATATTATATTGTCTAACGTAATATATATGTGCTGTTTTCCTCCAGAGATTTTTAGCAGAAAGCCATACAGTACAATGGTTTTTCGAACTTGTAAATGAAACAGAAATAATTGGAGTGCATTTTACAAGAAAGTACTGTTTCAGTCTTTCTACTTTGAAGCTTTCAGTTTCATGTTTAATGCAGTGTTACTTGCCATTTCTTCATAATTTTGTGTGAAATTTACTAGCAATTTCTGAGTTGAAATTGTTTCAGTGCACCATTGCATTTTCATCTACACCATTTTTTCAGTGCAGATGCCAAGTGGATTTTTAATTTTATTTATTTTTGCTTAGATGTACATAACATAATTGTCATATTGTTCATATTATATATAAAAAACACACTGAAGAAAGAGAGAGATAACCTGACATTTTTAAGCAAATATATCAAGTTCGATTTTAGTGATGTTAACTTTTTTTTTTTTTTTTTTTTGGAGTTGAAAACAATTAATTAATCTAGATGTTACTACATGAAGCACACTTTCAGTGTATGATTTTTTTTTTTATGAACTGAGCAGTTCACAAAACTACTGGCTTTACAGTAGATTGCTGGCAAAGTTATCTAAAACATAATTTATATAATATAATTAAAGTAGCCTATTCAATACATATATAACCTAACCTTTACACACACAGTGCAGAATTCACTGAAATCTAAGCCTAATTTACATAGAAAGGAGACATAATGTCTCTAAAAAGCATTGACAGTGACTATTTTTGTACATTTATCCCCTGTTTAAGTTGTTTTTTTGTTTAGTTTTTTCACTGAAATGCTGCACAGAACAGTGATGCGTGTTTAGTGAATTCACCCCACACAGTTCTCTTTTAATCCATATCTTGAGTAAGAAATCATCCACAGTTTGGGCAGGCCATTTATTAGCATGCTGAGAGTCCTGCCCTAGTTAAAGTGCTGCGATTCATCATTACCTGTCAGTGCTGTCAGAATGTGGGCTGGAGCAGCAGAGGGAGTGTGGATACCGCAGGGAGAGGTGGCTTTCAGAGCTCTGGGTTTCCATACACAGGGACTGCTTGCTTTGAATGCTTGTGGATTGTGGGTTTAGCACCGTCATGTTGCTCTTGTCCAACTTCCTCCGACTTTTCAGTGCAGATAAAAAAAAAAAAAAAAAAGAGGCAGCAGGTGCAATTGCGGTGAGAGTCCATGGAGACTTCACTCATGCCCTGGAGCTCTTCACTTAACCACAGTTTTGCTCTAAGGAGACTTTTCCTGCAATTAGTGTACTCCAGATCTGCTCATTGACAAGGAGCCAAATGAGAATAAGTTGGTTCGGGTTTCTCGTCTCATTGTGTGTCGGAAATTTCTCTCCAGTGGCATCATCTTGCAATCTGTTTTTATATTTAAAGTGCTGTCACTGTTTTAATTCTATTGATCTGTCTGTCTGTCTGTTTCTATCTATCTATCTATCTATCTATCTATCTATCTATCTATATGTCTGTCTGTCTGTCTGTCTGACTATCTGTCTATTTTTTTATTTTTTTTTTTTATTTTTTTTTTAAGAATAGCAGAGAGAAAAATACATGACTCCAACTCTCATTGACACGTGCTATCATTTTCCCTTTGTGGTTGAAAACAACACATTTAAAATAGTTTGCAAGCAGAAGGAAAAGATTGAAGTCTTTGTAGCAATTACAACACACGTTTGGCTGGCCGTAAATAATTTTCCGTTTTCAAATAGGTTTAAATGCATTATCATATCCATGGATGTTAAACTAGGTTGAAGTAATTACAGAAACATGAGGCTGTTACATACGTTGAGGAATATCCTGTAAAAGAAATATGGCCATTTCTTTTTAATGTAATGTAGTGTAATGTGGTTTACTTCATAGATAATGGGTTAGCCCTTATTTTGTGACTGCACTCTGAGAGAAAGTGCATCTGTAGACACCAAACTTGGTGAAGTCTATAAACATAGCTGTATCTAGAATATTCTGGATGCTCTGATTTTGTTCATATTGAATTACAAAGTGGAATGCATAAAGATTAACTTATTTCCCTGATAAAGTAATTCCAGAACTAGATGAATCTATAGAGCATACTTCTCTATAGCCTTAAAAAGTCTAAAATCCTTTTCTTGTTAATGCCGATTTCATCAAAGTTCTATTATCCATTTCATTTCTCTGGTTAGGTCATGCATCACCTCTGCATCACCACAGAAAAGTCACAGGATAATAATTAAACGTTTGTCAGAATCAAGAGAATAATCTTGAATAATCTGTTTGGGCACAAGCAACAACAGAGACGCATCAAAAGAAAAGTATCAAAAGTATCAAATAATGAATATAATAAAATAATGATTATTTGTTTATTTATTTAGTTATTTCTCATAAAAAAAATCTTAATGGTCTCAGAATAGTCTTCACATTTTCTTTTAAGTTTGGAATACAATATGAGCAGACTACTTGAGATTTACAGCATTCAAATCAATACCAATTTGAGATATTTTGGGGTATTTCAACACCACATGTTTCTGGTTAATCAAGTAACAGCATTTATGGGATTACGCATGTGGGAGCTGTTTAGTTGAGGTGTCCGATTTTATCAGGTGTTTTTACACAGCAGAGCAATTCGCTCTTTCTTCCTTCGAGTATTTCTTTTGGTGTCTTTTACAGTGGCCTGGAGGTTTAAGTGCAGTCTCCTTTATATTTATGTCCTCTCGTAGGCAGACTTCATCTCCACTTAATCACTCTATCACTCGCCCTGACACACATCTCTATAAAACGCATGCTTACTTTCCATTAATTAAACGCTACTCTTAAATTGACTGCTCTAGTATATATGCTACTTTTAAAGGAACACGAGAGAGAGACAGAGAGGGTACAGCAGAGAGGTAAAGCTGCCCTCAGGAGAGTAAAACCAGGTGTCTGTCACAGAAAGGTCAGTCCGGTTGATTTTTATTATGCCAGTTACTGCTGGCCATACTTTCCTGTAATATAAGAGCTTGTTAATGATGTTCAAAAAGATCAGCAGCCGTAGTGGGATGAAGGCTGGAGCTGGGATAGTGGTGCTCTATTCACATATAGATGCCTGTTTAGTGCAAAAATATATAAAGAAACATAAACATGAACAATTTGTTTTATTTTCTTTAAGCGTTTGATGGCACTCCCAACCCATTGTACTTCCATATTATGACACATTTTAGACACAATTATGTCTCAGTCTTAATTTAATCTATTTGCAATTGATAGAAGCATGAAAAGGAGAGGGATTGAAAAATTACTTATAGGCCAAGTCATTATCAAGATTACATAAAGATCATACAGTATGTAGTCTATACAAATGTGTATTGCGTTTTTGGACACATATGGCGTGTACATGTACATCCATCCTAAAATCTGTTGATATTATAGAAGTAAATACAAAATAAAATATATATATATATATATATATATAATACAAAAACATATGCAAGCATACACATTTTTGGTATATGTAATCGCATATGTCAATACAATATATATTGTTGAAATATATAGTTGCAACACTTATATGTTATATAATACCATATATGTTATAAACTTACATCTTCATTTACACAGAGAACGTATCATATGGCAGTATCGCTCTTGTGAACTGTACTGTATTTATATATATTTGGAATAATGTACACAAATAAATTGTTCACAACAAGACCAGGAATACATATAAGAGAGTACATAAATAACTGCCTGTTGAGATTCCAAATATTCAATGAAGTGTTATTTCATTGTAATGTCACTGGTTTGGATGACCATCTTCATGTGAAATTCTTTACGAGTGTGTACTTTGAAAGTAAGAATGCAGACTGGCAGGGTAACATTATTTAGGATTGCGTGGCATTTTCTGGTGGAACACATTCAGGTACGTTAATGTAGTTTCTTAGCTCTTTGATCAGTACTTGTTGAATCTCTCTGTTGAGCAGAATGTGATAAGTGGATGGAATAAGTGTAATGTAAATAATGTTTTATTATTAGAACTAGCCAGCGCTTTGACTCCCAGTGCAGTTGTTACTTCATTAGGATTCTTTAAATGCCCTCTGCTTCAGTTCTGATGTTCCGTTTAGAATTTGATCTAGGATTCGGTGTCGTCTCTCTCCGCCCTGGGCGCCGTGCCTGGTTTTACTGCTTGGGTTTACAGCATTCATTATGCACACTTAACAGCTGTTGTAACTCTCTGCGGCAGCAGCGCGCGCGTGTGCGTGTGCGTGTGTGTGTGTGTGTGTGGTGTTAGGTGTGAAGAGATTGGCTGCTGGCCCGGACAGCAGGATCACACCATTGACCTTTCGGTATAGACATGAAAGATGATCGTTCTTTTGCTTGCGGGATGGGTTTCATATTTTCACCTGGCACTTAATTCTGTTCTCATCTCATCCCGCCTGCCTTCCTCCCTCTTTATCACGTTTGCCTTGTTCTATCCATCAAGACCCCAGTGAGATTGGAGAGGAAAGATCACTATCATATTTCTGCGTTTGCCGTTCTAACGTTATAATGACTCTTGGCTGGAACAGTTTAGTACAGGAACGCTTGCATGTGACGTGACAGGATGTTTGATGTTTTTATCAGGTTCTTCAGAATTTCTTGGGAACTGTCGGCTGTTAAAATGAAATGTTGCTGTAAACATCAGTCGATTTAAATGTAAATTCTCTTCTTTCTCATGTTCTGTGAACGATTCATCTTTAAGGCAGGGTTTGCTTACCTAAGATGCAATCAATAAGTAATGCAATCAATAAGTAGTATGTCTTATTTGTGGAGATACTCCACAAATAAGACATACTGTGTGTAATAAAGTACGAATATTTTTGTACTCTCATTGTTTATCTACTATAATGCAAGATACGACTGTAATGAATATATGCAAATGAAGTTGTGTATGCACCGCAGGGTAAGTAATTAATAGAAAATCTATGTCTTTTGCATTACTTCATTGCATTTTAATTTCCATGGCTTTCCATGAGTTCTGAAATGTACTGTTTTACTGGAAAACATAACTGTTAGTCATGGAAATGAATAGAATCTTAAAAGTCATGTAAAGCCATAGAAATTCATTATGATGCATTGTAACTATTTCATCAGACTAAAATTGCTGGGGGTTTTTTTTTACCATAATGCTAAATACAACTGTAATTTCAGGATATTTCATCAGCCTGAAATTACTGTTTATTTATCGTAATGCTAAATGTAATTGTATTGAATATACACTGTGTAAATGAAGTTGTGTGTGTGCACTGCAGAGTAAGTTATTAATAGGAATTTGTTTACTTTTATGGCTGATAATATGAATAACTCCATTACATTTTAATTTCCATGGCTTCCCATAAGTTTTGAAATGTACAGTTTTGAATACCAAGAAATCTAGTGTTTTAGAACTCATGGAAATGAATCAAATCTATAAAAAATGATAGAATTTAAGTGTGCTTCATGGTAAATATTTCAGCCTGAAATTGCTTTTGTCTAAAGTAAAATGTAAGACATGATTGTCCACATTTACACGTCATGATTCCTGTTGCGTCAAGAGTTCAGTGTCTGTGGGCTGAAATTGTTCCAAGGCTTAAGTTTTCCCCTCATTGGTATCTTCTGTCAGCTGAGGGAGTCCAAAAAGATATCCTCATAGGCAATATGTTTAGAGTGCCATTTATTTAGTTTTCTTTTAGTTGTTTTTCTCATTATATCATGTAATGTCATGTGATACTCACAGCATAATTCAGCTACATTTCTCAAGTATAACTCAATGCCCAAGAGTAGAAACAAAGTATTTCTTGAGGGAAAGGAAATTTATGAGAGTGGTAAATGTGGGGTTATGGATTCTCATATTTTATGTATGGATGAGCCCTGTGTGGTTAAAACGACATGTGGACTGTTGGATTTCTTGGTTTATTTTGTGTTGGAACTTAAGACATGAAATATTACCAAAGGAGTTATTACGCTCCTTTAGTCTTGGCTTCTTCCCAGTATTTACACAACCTCTATTCTCTGTGAGGCTTGTATGGCTTCTGCTCCACTTGAGATGGAGAGATTTGTGGTTTGAAACCCCAAGGAACACATCTGCCAGCATTTTCGAATTTTCCACCATATCATTACATTAAGGCCGCTGGCATGGAGCAGCAGTAACACTGAGGTTGTGTTTTATAAATATTGACGTGAGGTTACTTCTAAGACTTCTGCAACACTCCAGACTCTGTTGGCTGAGCTTATATCATGGTCACATTTGCAACTTAAGCCACCGCGCAAAGTTTTTATAACCTCGTTCCGATAGACTCCACATGGAGGAGTCCATTTTACGGAAAAAAGGAACCAGAAATCGCACAGTTTGTGCAGGTCAGGGTTGTGCGCCATTCAGAACAGTTGAAAATCGAATTTAGTTGCTGAATTTGAATTGAATTTAAATGTAGGTGGCAAACAGAATGCAGAATTGCAATTCAAATTTGAATGTAAAGGCTGAACTGAAATCATTGAATTTTAAAGTAATTCATATTACTGTGATTGTAAACTAGACAAGTTTGTCAGATAAACTTTGAATGCCGACTTGAAAAAAAATGTTTCAAAATTCTTAAAGTTTGAATGTTTATAGGCCTCAAAATATGTTCTAAACGCCTATGGAAGTTTGTATTTAGTTAATATATTTTATTGTATTTATAGTTTGTGCACCAGCGTTGAAGAAAATATTTCGCAGATTATATAAGCTGTGGTTAAAATGCAGTTTTGTACATTATTCCTCCTAAAATTCCAATCAAATACTAAATCATGAGTTAAAAGAAAGACAGTTTTAAAATTCTGAATTTTGTAGCCATTTGAGTAGCCATTTTAATGAAGTCAAATGGCTACATTTTTTTTTCAGTGCAAACTTGTATCTTATGTAAATAAGGCTCATTATAGCGTGCACAAGATTGATGTGCCTGATGCAGTTAAGAAAGCTGCCAGTAAATGTGAGCTTTTATATACAAGGGGTGTCGGTGTATTTTGTAATTATCGTGGTAGCAGTAATTGTTTGTATGGTGTAGGATCAAGGCCTGACACTGTGGACAATATAAAAAACTGCATTTATCTGAGCTGTCAGGTGGTTGACAGATAGTGAGAATTTTTTTGAATGATTTAAACTTATAAATTAATACGGATTACGCTGATTTTATTCAGCGGCTACGCGTTCAATCTATCAAAATTCTCACTAAAAATATTTATAATATTACAAAAAATGAAATAAATACTGTTGTTCTGAACTTGATTTCTATTCATCAAAAAAATCATGAAAAAATATATACCACAGTTTTTACAAAAATGTTAAGCACTTCAACTCTAATATAATATAAGCACCAAATAAATAATAATAATAATAATAATTAGAAGGATTTCTTAAGTGACTCTGAAGAATGAACTTTCAAAAAATTCCAGACCTCAGACTTTTGAATAGTAGCATGTATGTGGCTTTTTGCTGAGAATTTCATGTGTAACATGATGCTAGCTCCTTTTTATTGACATTCTTACAGCTTTATTGAAAAGTTCAACCTCCATCTCTTATTAGATCTGTAATGTTCAGTGAAAGCTGTTTCTTGACATTTTCCCATACAGTAGTACAATATTCTGGATCGTCGTTTTTCAAAATACTGCGGCGAGTGAAAATCAGTATTCATGCGCTCATGAATAGCAGGTAATGAAATGAAAGAGTGGGTTGGAAATGGCAGTCGGATACTTATGACCCCACACAAAAACGTGTGCATCTGTGTAACTCCATCGCCCTAATCCTCTTTGCTTGCTTTTTTTTTTTTTTTTAGAGAGAGATAATTAAAGTGGTTTTGGTGGTGTTGTGTTTTTTTAAATGCTGTCTCAAAGGGTTAACCCTCAAGACCCGGAGCTCTTTCTCGCTGCTGCTTTGCGTACGCTCTTGAGGTTCTGTGAAGAGCCCACTCAAGGCCTCTTCTGCAGCTCCAGATGTTTTGTGTAGCTATTTATTTAGCTTGTAAACAGGCCGCCGAAAGCTTCCCCCATAATGATGGAGAGGGAAACCGCAATTACATTGTTGCAGGGCCTTTACAAAACAGAGCTGGCTGTTGAATGAGACTCGGTGCTGGGGGGAGAACAGGTTGTTATCGCTTTAGAAGGAGAGGGTTGCCAGATTGAAATGCAAATCTTAACATTTTGCAATTCATTTGGGGGCAAAGCAATAACGGCAACTACAAAAACAGGAGGGGGCGAAA
>JAFVLL020007277.1:28017-74212 GCA_021397915.2 Tor tambroides | reverse complement strand
CTGAATGGCACCTTGCTGGCCGCAGAGCTAGAGAAGTAAGTGATCGGGTTTCTGTGGGACTGCAGGAAAAATGGCGGTGGAAGAGGCTGCTGACTATTTTTCACCCGTAAGTACTTTACAAACATGACTGGGAATGGTTGGGAAGTGTGTGTTGTTTTAAACAGGCGTTTTGGGAATGGATGGGAAATGAAGGTTGTTGGTGGAGGATGCTTGGGTTTATGAGATCCTAAAATGCTCTTGCTTTTTATCTGCTTCAGCCTCAGTCAGATTTTGTCCTTCAAACCTTTTATTAACATATTTCTTGAATACATGATATATTTGACACTTCTGGTAATTTTAAACTCCTCTGCAGTCTAAATGGCGCAAAGTCTGATCTGTTGGTCTCGCTGGGCTCAGATTTCTAGATTTTGTTTGCAGAATCCTGCAGAGCTAAAAGGTCCTCACAGATATCAGGGAACAATTTACTGTTTATTTGAAGAGCGGATCTGTTGTCAAGGTTGAATCACATACAAAATTAGATCTGCTTCATGTGTGCTGGTGTTATTACCACCATTTTGACATTCATGCTAGTCAAGCACTCTAACTCTACCTTTGCTCTAGTGCTTTTTTACTGACCTTGGTGTGTGTGCATGCATGGTAACACAAGCGCAGAGTGTCCTGGTGCTTAGGCTCTTTGCCATGTCCACTGCTGTTCTAGACCACTTCATCTAATTTACCTAACAATGTTCTATGCATTCATGAGTGTATGAATCTACCTCTTTAAGCTATTGTGACTATGTGGCTTCAATTTTATTGTGATGCTGAGGCTGGAGAGACTTAGTCTTGGATTTGTGTTTAAAGGGTGTTTAACTTTGCAATAATGGCTAGTTTTCAAATTTAAAGGGAAAGTGATCGATTATGTCAAAACTGTAACCCTGTAATCTCTTGAAGAGCGCTTGCCCTTTATGAATTGCTGTCTTCATGTGTTTAGTATGTTTAGTTTCTTTTCTTTTTTTAAACAAAGTAGTATAGATTTATAATACTGCTTGCTTATTAGTTAACAGCCATGACATGAAAATAATTATGGACTTGGTATCAGCCAGAATTTCAACATTGGTGCATCTGTACTCTTTTAAGCCTATAGCATATGGTAAATATTTTGGAAGTATTATGGATATGAATCAGTGCCCAGTAGGTCTTAGGGATGTTATGTTAGAAAATGGGTGAAATAAGAATCAAAACAGACATTTTAAAACTAAATATTACCAAGCAGCTTCTCTTGTGGAAACGAATGACATTCTGTCCCGTGCCGCCCATTATGTCTGACCCAGACAGTCTGAACTGAACAACTCCTCTGCAAAAAAACAACCACAAATAGTTCATTCTGACTGTAAATCACAAAATGTTGTCTTTTACATTATTTTCAGGACCGTAGCTGCATATAGTGGCGCTGATGTTTAGAGGACAGGAATGTGTGTGTGTGTGTGTGTGTGTGTGTGTGTGTGTGTGTAGTCGCCTTGTCTGCAGCCACACTGACGGGTAGCTTTGTTTTTTTTGCCGATCATGCAGTATTTGAGCTCACTGCTTATCTAGGACCTGAAGAGACACTGAAACAGAGAGGCAGAGACTAGGGTATTATTGGGTCAGCTGTTTAAATACTCTAATTCTTTTATGAACAACAGCTGTACAGACATTAACATGTAGTGTCGCATCATTTTTATCAACTTTGACCTTTTCTCTTCTTCCCTCACGTCTTTCTTTCAGTCCAGTATCTCTGATGTTTTAATAACAGCTGAACCCTAGAGAATGTCTTATGTAACTCCGGTGGGTGTGTTTTTGTGTGTCCGTAACTGTGTGCGTGAGGTAGCACAGAGTGTTTCCACTCTACTGTGCGTACTGTACATGCATAGATGGTTCACAGAATTTCCCACACTGAAATATTGATGCTTACTATTTTAAAACAGAGAGGCCTTTCACATTTTTATGCTTGAGATGAATTATACAGTGTGAGCATTTATAAAGATTCAGAGCTTGACACAGGTTGTTACCAATAGGGTTTTTTTCCGCACAGTATTACTAAGATTTAAAAAAAAATTTAGATGAAAAAAATGTGGGGGAAAAATCCCATAGACAGATTAGGTGGTGGTGGGTGCTGTTTAACCTTGGCAAGTGCATAGCAAGGTACAAACAATTGTTCTAAATACCTTAGCAATGTGTAGCAAAACTTGTGTTTAGTAAGTGCTCCATTGTGCACGTCTAAAACAAATACCTCTAGAAACTGTCAAAAATAAATATAAACCTGTACATATAAACAATAAATGTTAACGTTTACGGAAAGTAACATTTAGCACCAGTTTTTCAAGGTGCAAACAAAACTACACAACGGCAATTCATGACCTGTGTGTGTGTCCACAATGGGACTTCTTCGAGTTTGCATTCAGTCATACATAAGACATTTTGCCTAGTTTCTCACAACCTCCCACGAAAACCACCTTCATATTTTACTTAGTGAGAAAAAGTTTATCTTCTGAGGTTTCTGAAGCATGTATGGTTTTTGTGTAATACTAAGGAGATACGAAAGATAAAGAGGATCAGATGAAGCTAACTTTGGAAATCAGGGTCGAGTGATTTGTTATGAACAGTGTTCAGGTATGGAGGTTTTTTGTGTTCTCTGATACTGTTTTGTAGGATGTATATGAATGTTTACATGTTGTGGATATTATGTGTGTGCATTGTGTCAGCGCTTTAAGATAGCATTTGTTTAGCAGGTTTAGCATTAGTTTATACTACTGTTCAAATGTTTGAGGTCTGCAAGGTTTTTTTTTTCTGAAAGAAATTAATACTTTTATTAAGCAATGGCTCATTAAATTGATCAAAAATGACAGTAAAACATTTAAAATGTTACAAAAGATTACTGTTTTCAAATAAAAGCTGTTTGAACATTCTGTTTGAAAATATATCATGGTTTCCACAAAAATATTAAGTCATTGATAATAATAAGAAATGTTTCTTGAGCACCAAATCAGCATATTAGAATGATTTCTGAAGGATCATGTGACACTGAAGACTGCTGAAAATTCAGCTTTACCTTCACAGGAGTAAATTGCATTTTAAATATTTGACCCTGGACCACAAAACCAGTCTTATGTTGCACGGGTATATTTGTAGCAATAGCCAAAAATACATAGTATGGGCCAAAATTATCGATTTTTCTTTTATGCCAAAAATCATTAGGATATTAAGTAAAGATCATGTTCCATGAAGATATTTTATAAATTCCCTACCGTCAATATATCAAAACATAATTTTTGATTAGTAATATGCATTGCTAAGAACTTAATTTAAACAACTTTAAAGGTAATTTTCTGAGTATTTTGACTTTTTTGCACCTTCAGATTCCAGATATTCAAATAGTTGTATCTCTGACAAATATTGTCCTATCCTCACAAACCATGCATCAATGGAAAGCTTATTTATTCAGCTTTCAGATCATGTATAAATCTCAATTTCTAAAAATTGACCCTTAAGACTGGTTTTGTGATCCAGGGTCACGTATATTAAAATAGAAAACAGTTATTTTAAATTGTAATAATATTTCACAATGACTGTTTTTACTGTATTTTTTGATCAAATATAAATCAGCATTATACTTATCGTACAGACAATCCCATCGGTGTAATGAAGGGTTAAGAGTCTTACTCAAGGGCACTATGATAACAAGACAGGAGGTCATTCCTATTCACTGCCAACCCATGCTTTGGATAAACCTATAACATCTGTGTTAGAAGTCCAGATCTTATCCATTAGGACACAAACACTGACTTTATTTAATAGAGATTTTCTTGTGATTATATATATATTTGCGTGGGTGTGGATGTGGGTGGATGTTATTTTCCCAGCTAGAATCCTCCAGGGAAGGAGTTATGGGTGACAAGCTGGAAAAACTCATTAACTCAGAGATAAGAGAGGAAAATCACAAAAAGACCGCCACACACATACAATGTCCTTTCTCTTTCAGTCTTTTTATTGTGTGTGTGAGGGGCAGAATTTGTTTACTGTAAGCATTACCCTCTGAGCAAAGGCAGCTTTTGCGTGTGCTTTTAATCCATCATTTCATACAGCACAGACTGTAAGTGTCTGATGATGTAAGCACACACTCACACACACACACAAAAATGGAGGCTTTCCCAGTGGAATAGGTTGAGTAAATGACTAGCTAATGAGCTAGAGTTCATTATGAACTGTGAATCTCATACTAGAACATAGAAGAGTTCACACACCATCACAAAAACACACATTTATCCTTTCCTGTGCAATATGTTTTGGTCGCTAGATGAATATGCATGTCATTTATCTCCGTAATACACCAGCACAGCCCCTTCTTTTCAAAATCAGTTGAGTTACTTTTGGAAAGTGAGCCTTTCTTTCCAGATCTTCTTGCCAGCGCACACACATTGATGATAGATGTGGGGAGGAGTTTGTCCTGGGTTTATTGAGAACTAAATATAGCCTCTCATTTATAGGAATTCCCCATGTGAGCGTGTCTCCGAGATAACCCTCTCCTATTCTTTATAAAAATTGTGTGTTCATGTGCGAGTGAGGTAAACTGTATTGAAATTTTGCTGTGTGCCCTCTTATGTCAAGCGCAGTGTCCCCGAATCAAACTGAAGCTGACAAAAGAAGACACATTCACGAGGCACACACACATACACACACATGTCGTGTTTTCTCCCAAATCCTGCTCTCTTTCTCATATACGCATGAGAAGAGAAAACTAATTCTGAGTGAGAGACTGAAAGATCATGAGGGAAAGTGGGCGGAAACTTGTGTCAGAATAATAGCTGTTATTTAGTGTTCTGTTCCGTATCCGTTGATTGGAGACAAGAGCTGTTTTTGGCTGGAACGCTGGGATATCTGCTGAGAGATGGACTGCCAATGCTTTTAGGTGTTCCGTGCAACTTTGATCCTCTGTCACGCTGCGATCGTAGTTTCCCTGCAGGATGTCGACTGGTAGACTAAAGCTGATGTTTTCCTGGATGTGTATGTGTGTGTTTGTGGAGGCAAATGGCACTGAGTAAAGATGGAGTTGGTATGATTTTTTTTTAAATTACTTTGCATTTCATTTATTTAATGAGCTGAAAGCTGGAAATATGTTTGGTTTGTTCATTCTTGATCCGGATTTGACCTCAGTTGCCCTGGATTTGACCTTTGACCTTGTCAATGGAATAATCATCTTCTGCATTTTCTCTCATTGCTTGCAGTCGGACAGCAATGCCAGTTACCTGCGGGCAGCGAGGGCAGGGAACCTTGAGAAGGTCCTCGACTATCTGAAGACTGGTGTTGACATCAACATCTGTAATCAGGTACGAATCATTTCTGTTACCATGTGACAGGATGTATCAATATCATTATCATTACTGAGAATGATGGAAGTAATTTGTCAAATTTCCAGTGTGACTAAGTATCATTTCCATCAGTTGCTGTACTGTGTTGCTGTTGCTGTACTGTACATTTTTACTTTCAGAATACACAGATTATCTTCCATATATCGATACAACGGTGCTGATTATGACGGGGGGGGGGGGATTCATTAAGGATGCATTAAATTGATCAAAAGAGACAGTAAAAAGAGATCTTACAGAAGATTCTGTTTTAAATAAATGCTGTTTTTTAACATTATATTCAAATAACTTTCTATTCAAACTATCCCGAAGATAGTGTTCTCAACATTAATAAAAATCAAAAAATGTTTCTTGAACACAGAATCAGCAAATGATTTCTAAAGTTGGAAACTGGAGTTATTGCAATAATATTTTACAGTATTAATGATTTTTCTGCATGTTTCATTAAATAAATGCATAACAGACTTATTTGAAAAGCATTAAAAAACTTACCGGCTCCAAATTTTTGAACAGTATTGTATATGATGATTTAATGATGTGTAGTGTTGCTGATATTAAGGATTTGAAAACTGAAAGCTTTGATTATTAGAAAAATAATTTGTAAAATAAATAAATAATCATAAAAAAAATGAAGAAAATAATGTTGGAATCAGAGGAATCAGTCTTTCTGAGTCCCTCACAAGTTTTTGCTACAGGAAAGTGTCACAGTTGTGGGATATCAGCCATGTCTCATGTTGTTCTGTGAGGTGTAACAGAAGAGTAAAACACTTGTGGATTTATTAAAAAAGAAAAAAAAAAATTAACCTTCAAGAGTAGTTTCATTTTAATTTAATTTTTGTTTTTAATTTATTTTTAATATTAATTTAAAGGAGCTGTTTAATATTCATTTTTCAGATATTTTTCATTCTCATTTTGTGTAAAAAAACAAACAAAAACAAACAAAAAATATTTGATCAAATTGCGACAATGCCTACATATGATATATGTGTATATATTTCCATTCTGGTCCAGGCTGGTTTATTCTAGTCTGCTGCTACCTGACAGATAACCACATCCATACTATTCACTAACAGAACTTGCCTTTGTGTTTCAGAATGGGTTGAATGCATTGCACCTGGCATCCAAAGAGGGGCATGTGGATGTGGTGGCCGAGCTGCTCAAACTGGATGCCAACGTAGATGCAGCAACCAAGGTCAGTTTGACACACACACACACACACACACACACACACACTGAGCCTCCAGCTGGACGAGATGTTTGTATCTGTGTCTGATATCACATGGTGTTCTCTGCTCCTGTGAGCATGTTCACACCGGGTATAAAAAGCCTCTAGTGCTGCATTCACTCCGCAGGAATGAAGTGTGTGTGTGGAGGTAAATTACAGGCCAGCGGAAACAACACCTCTCTGGCAGAAGGGACAGAATGGTGGTTGGGGGGACGCCAGTGGGACAAAAGCGCACGTTAGTTGGGGTGAAACAAACAGGTGGTGGAGAGATTAATCGAGAGATGCCACTCATTCTCCCTCACTGTTGTTTCTCCATCTACTCTAATCCAGAAAGGAAACACGGCGCTGCACATCGCCTCACTGGCGGGACAGGCGGAAGTGGTGAGAGAGCTAGTGACCAATGGGGCCAACGTCAATGCACAGAGCCAGGTACACAAACTTTTATATACCCACACACACATAATCAATGAGTTGGATCATCCAGCTTTTTTGCAAGGCAGCTCACGTACACTCTTAATCTGTTTCTATTTTAGATGACCAGCCAATGAACACCCCAATATACACACATACACACACATACACACTGCTTTAAACTTGAGCTCAGTAAGTTATGAAGGCCACCTACATTACTGGAGTGCCAGTAATAAAAATATTTCCTGCACTGAGCTCAACACAGCACATACAGATGTAAACACTGGTAAAATAGACATATTCTATACTTTTGCAGCATTTAATTGTGTCATTTTTGTGGAGGTTTAGATTCTTTTGTGCCAAATAAGTCATAATTGGGTTTCTCTCTATGATCTTTATAAATATATGGTCGATTTTTGAATATTGGACTGTTGCTCAGTATTGTTACAGAATTAATGGGAATGGATCAATATCATGATCATGTCTGAATGATGCATTTTTAGTTTCAGTAAATTGAATAAGAGGTATTTTTGTGTGGGAGTTTGTCTACATGGTTTTTTTATTTCAAAAGAGCAAGGAAGTTACTGTTTGCCATCACTAGACATTTACACATAAATGAAAAGATCCAGATTTTGAACTCAAAGATAAAGTGCGAAGACATAGAATAGATAAACATAATGATGAAGGGAAGGTGTGTCTGTGTCTCTGCTTGATGCTCCATCATCACAAAGTATTGCCCTCTCCTACCTGCGCTGTCAGCATCTCTGTGTTGCGATGGGAACCGGGTCACTGAAGTTATGTATGGGGGGGTGTAATGGAGGTCTGTCCTCTGGAGAAATCTCAGATGATTTCAGAAATATTAAGAATGACAGATTTGCCATGGCAACCTGGCTGTCTGGTTACCACAGCAAGGGTTTGTTGTGCTTCATGCTTATGAAGTAATTCAAATAAAACTTTTAACTTCTGATTGATTTTTCTTTCCTGAGAGGAGGGGATGGGTTGCTCAGCAGAGTGCAGTGTTTTGTGCATTTCAAATCAAGTCTCTAGTGTCTGTTTGATGGCTTCTGACATATTTATGTTTACAGTTTATATATATATATATTATAGGGCATCTTGAAATGTAACTTCATACCATTTTTCAGTATTAAAAAGGATAAAATGGGGGATGAAAAGGTGGGGGATATCAACTAATTAGCTGAGAAATCCAGTTGTTGTTTTAAATGTATGTTAGAGAATTATGAAAATATTTTGTAGGTCTCAGTGTCCCATTTCTGTATCTGTGCAGTAGTAAAATAAAAGAAATGATTCAACTGTATATACATTTTAAATGTATTAATGTAACATTAATATAATGTTTGTTTCAGAATGGCTTTACCCCACTGTACATGGCTGCACAGGAAAACCATCTGGATGTGGTGCGCTTCCTCCTGGAGAACAACTCTAGCCAGAGTATTGCCACAGAGGTTTGTGTGTGTGTGTGTGTGTGTGTGTGTGTGTGTGTGTCTGTGTGAGTCTTTTATTGATTACTGAGGTGAGCTTGAGTGACCTTGAGCAGTTCACAGATAAGTGCTTCCTACTCCTCACATCTCTTTTTCTCACAATTTATAAATATATATAATGGTAAAAGTGTTGGGGTCGGTAAGATTTTTAATGTTTTTGAATTTAGGCTGTATTTATTTGAACAAAAATGCAGTAAAACAGTAATATTGTGAATAATTGCATATTATTATTTAATATTATTGCAATTAAAAATAAATATTTAAAAAAAATTGAATTTATTCCTGTGATGGCAAAACTGAATTTCAGCAGCCATTACTTCAGTCTTCAGTGTTGCATGATTTTACAGAAATCTGTCTAATATGATGATTTGGTGATCACTTCTTAATATTATCAATGTTGAAAACAGTTGTTCTGCTTAATTGTTTATGGAAACCACGATACATTTTTCAGGATTTTTTTTTTAAATGAAGTATACGTTTTTACTGTCACTTTTGATCAATTTAATGCATAGCTGCTGAATAAAGTCTTACAGACCCCAATCCTTTATTTTACAGTAGTGTTTACAAATTGTATTGTATACATTGTAAAACAAAATACAGTAATAAATGTAAATTGAGGTATATGTATTGATAATTAAGCCTGTTTGTCTTCCTCTCTTTAGGATGGCTTTACGCCGTTAGCCGTAGCCCTGCAGCAGGGTCATGATCAGGTGGTTTCTCTGTTGTTAGAGAATGACACGAAAGGTAAAGTCCGTCTGCCTGCACTCCACATCGCAGCCCGCAAGGACGACACCAAATCTGCAGCTCTGCTTCTTCAGAATGACCACAACGCGGATGTCGAGTCCAAGGTCCGTCTGAAAGTCGCTTTCATCCATGTTCATTACAATTTTATCTCTCTGTCTATTACTTAAGTCCCAAAGTTCTTACCCAAACAGCATTGTGCTGGTCAAATATATGTATTAAATATATGTGTACACACACACTTCCCTTCACTCACATCTTTTGACATGTTTTATAATGTAGTCAAGAGCAGTTTATCATATGCTCTATATGTTTTGCTTTTAAATGTGATTTGTGTTATTTTTATCCTCTAACTCACCCACACTTAGTCCTGTCTTTAGATATGTCTTTTGTTTCTTTGTTTTCGTTTACCTGTCAGTGTTCACTAACTGCCCATTCTCTCCTTTCCTCACGTCTCAACGTAGATGATGGTGAATAGAGCGACAGAGGTATACCCACGATAAACATTAAGCTGTTGACCCCCACCTCCACCCCTGCTTTGCCTAGAACACCCCCTAGTGTTGCTCCCACCCTTGTTGTACCATCTCTATTTTTGAACCATTTCCTGTTTTCTCTTCTCTTATTCGCTATGTGCCCTCCCTCTCTGGGGATGGAGGAATGAGACCATGCTTTGGGTGGAGGGCTGAAGCATGCTTTGATTTCTGCAGCTACAGGCCGGAGTTCCACATCTAAACATACAGCTTTCTGATTGGTTAAAAGAGTTTTGTGTCAGTGGTGTTGTGTGGTTGCTGGTAATGATGTTGATATTGGTGAATATAATCTGTTGGTTCAAGTGTTTAAGTTTTTGATGAGATATTGCTGTTTGTAGAGAGGTTTTCATGAAAGGTTACCTCAACATGAGAAGTAAAATAGCACTACATCTAGGCCACTTTTGCTAGACAATATGTAGATCAAACATGATCATTGTTATAGCTCACATTTAAGGACACCATGATATCAAAACAGGAGTTTTGTGTCTTTTAGTCACAAAAATAACTTTAGGCAACTACAGTTTAATTTAATTTAATTTATAATTTCTTTTACAGAAAACAGGCCATAAAACAGCCTCCAAAATATTTGTTTTTCACCTTCATTTTTCAATAGTCATTTGATTGTGCTATAAATAGCTAGAATTTAATAATTTGATGAGTCTATTTTGCAGCAATTAAAATTACATTTGTCAGACCATATAATGGAGTCTTTAATACCTATGACAGTATAAAATATAGTGTAAAATATTCACAAACTTTTTGTTTTTGCAACAAAACTATTTACTATTTAACTATTGTAAAAATATCTGGCTTGATTTTTCTTATGCCAAACAAGAATCATTGCAGGGCAGTATTTTGGACTGTGAGAAAAGGTTTCAAATGTTTGTAAAAGTCAGTCTGGCTTTTTGGAGATTCAAAGAGAATTCATCAGAATTAGAGTATTGCATAATGCAAAGGTCACTTCACTAGCGCATCCTGCTACTGTAGAAGTGAGAAAATGGTACATTTTAAGTTTGACCTTTTAAACAGCTTTTATTACTAACTGGAAGTAGCATGTTGTTCCTTTGAGCATTAGATATTTTGAGACATCTATTCATTTGGTTTGTCTGCGAAAGAGGAACCCGGCTGGCCAGCTACAGAGATGCGATGGTCTGGTAGTTTAGTCCTCCCTCCCTGGGGCTTGTGCATGGGCCTTTAGACAAATACTTCCCTCGGTTTTAATTAAACAGCTGGAAATCTTACAGTTTAGAATTGTTGCAATGTTGCAAAAAGAGTCTGCACATGTGCATGGTCAGGTTTGCCCACACGGCAAGCAACAGCAGTTTGGCCGTGTAGATTTATAGTTCACGGTTTTGCATGATAGAGAACATTGCTAAATTGCAAACTAACAACCACATATAAAGAGCTAAGTGCCATGACCATGAATTTAAAGCATTTAAAGGGTTTTCTGAGTGAATAGAAATGTGAATGCATTGATCATAATGACTGTATGATGAAAATATATGAGAATGTTTATCTCCCCATAGGTGACAGTATGTGTTGTGTCTTGTCTAGAGTTGGTTCTGTAAATATCATAGTCTATTAGTGTGCAACTGGAAATGTTTAAACCCCCACTGTTTTTCCATTCACGCCTATGGCTAATAATTGCAATAATTCCCCTCAAAATGGGTGGAGCCCTGTTCCCTTGGAGTTGAGAGAGCAATCAGAGGCGGGGAAGGGTTATGCTGAGCACCACCTGCTTTGTGTCGGATTATTGGCTAATTGAGATGGAAATCTCCATGACTGGAAGGGCTTTGCTGCAATGTAGCCTACTGGACACCTCCATCTCGCTTTGACAGCTGCGTCTCATATTCAGAATGTTCTTATATTATATAAAGAGTTTATTTTTGATGTAACACACTCCATTATCTTTTACTTTGAGTTTTTTATTGATGGAATGTAAAGAATACAAATTAAATCATTTGTGATCATTTGTAATGGGACTATGTAATTTCATTTAACCATTGAAGAGAGGATCATATTTAGTAATAAGAGAACACAGATAATCCCAAGTCTAAGGAAGCCACGGGTAGCTAAATGGACTCATAAAAAATTATTTGAACAATTCTGTTCTTTGTCTTTCTTTTCATTAGAGCGGTTTCACTCCTCTCCACATTGCTGCCCACTATGGAAACATCAACGTAGCAACACTACTGTTAAATAGAGGAGCAGCAGTGGACTTCATGGCAAGGGTAAGATCACAGCACCATCTACTCCTTCGGTGGACCAATTTTATCAGATTACAGGGTAAACGGTCCCCCATAATCTGTTAAAATCTTTTCTTTGATCCTATGCTAAATGCTCCATACTTTTGAATAATCATTCAGGTGAACTCATTCCTATGGAAGCCCATTTCCGCCACTGAATAAAAAATAAAAACGGTAATTGTAACTTTTTTTCTCACAATTCTGACTTTTTTTTCTCAGAACTGTGAGATATAAAACTCGCAATTGCGAGTTATAAAGTCCAGTTCTGAGGATAAAAAAAAGACTAATATGCTCTCAGAATTGCACGTTTATATCACACAATTCTGACTTCATTTCTCAGAATTGCAAGTTTATATCAATCTCACAATTCTGACTTTATAGCTCACAATTGCGAGTTTATATCACGCAGTTCTGAGGAAAAAAGTCAGAATTGGCAGTTTATATCTCGCAATTCTGACTTCATTTCTCACAATTACCAGTTTATATCTCACAATTATGAGAAAAAAAAGTCAAAATTGCAAGTTTGTAAAGTCAAAATTGTGAGATAAAAAGTCACAATTAACTTTTTTATATTTATTATTAAGTGGCGGAAACATGCTTCCATAGATTCCCACTCAAAATGCAACTAGACTCAGTTTCATTATGACTGTGGTCATGCAGTTCCTCTGATTGTCAAACGGGGGCAGTATTGCATTAATGTTGTACAGTAATTTCACCAGACTGAAGCCTAAAATGCTCCATAAGTGTTTTGATGAATGAGCTAAATGATCTGCTTAAGGCTCTTTGTGAGCACACAAAGAGGGGTGTGTGTGTGTGTGTGTGTGTACATCTGCCAAATGCCCTCTCGGCTGAACTCTCTAAACTCTCATCATATGGCCGGCTCAGTCCAAACAACCTCATGCATGAATCTGCTTCAGCCTGAGGGTCACATGCACACAGTCTCAATGCATCTTGTATGCCATTCAGAATATTTTGTATTCTTTCACAGAAGTATATATTGTTGTTATTTCATACATTGTTATTTTGATTTAATCTCTGTGAAGTGTGAATGTAGCTATCTTGTATCTGCTGTGTGTCTTATGGTGTTTGTGTGGGTTGCATACAGAATGACATCACTCCACTGCATGTGGCGGCTAAGAGAGGGAATGGAAACATGGTTAAGTTGCTGCTGGACCGAGGAGCGAAAATTGATGCCAAGACCAAGGTAACACACACACACACACACGCACACGTAAACACATACTGTACTACAAATTAACTACAAATTACACTACCATTCAAATGTTTGGGGTTAAGATTTTTTTTAATGTTTTTGAAAAAAGGCTGCATTTATTTGGTCAAAAATATAGTAAAAACAGTAATATTGTGAAATATAAAAAAAAACTATTTTCTATTTTAATATATAATTTATATATGTAATTTATTCATGTAATGGCAAAGCTAAATTTTCAGCAGCTATTACTCCAGTCTTCAGTGTCACATGATCCTTCAAATATCATTGAAATATGCTGATTTGGTAATCAAGAAACATTTCTTATTATTATCAGAATAAATTATTATAAGTTGAAAACATTGCTGCTTAATATTTTTGTGGAAACATTTTTACTTTTTACTTTACTATTTCAGGATTATTTGATAAATAGAATGTTCAAAAGATCTTTTATTTAAAAAAAAATCTTTCCAAACTCAAACTTTTGAACTTTAAAATGCGCAAATACGGCAATGGAAAGTACTATTTGTACAGGAATAACAAGAAGAGAGTTGTTGCCTAAATGAATCTGTGCTTCAGTTTGCTTCACCTTAAGGAAAATGTCAGGTGGCTTCTTAGGACGTTCCTACATTTATATACAGTATAGTAGCTTACCCTTTGACCTTTGACCTCAGTGATGGGATGAGCACATGTTTCAGAGAACATTATGCATCTTGTAAATATGTTAACATTAGCTTAGAATTCCTATGAGGGCACACAATATAATTTGGCGACTGAAAATCATAAAATAAAATAAATTGAAATATATAAATATATTTCAATAAATAAATAAACAAGTCTTCAGTGTATGTGCATTGGTAAAGGTAACCATCAGACAAGATCCAAAGAAGTACAAACTGCAATACATTATGCTGCCTAAAGTTGAATAGCTTTGCAAGAAATATCAAACAGGTCAGCATGCAGTGTCAGTGGAGCATCTGGAGGTCCTGAGGTTTGTCTGTGGTATCAGCTGTTCTTAAGAGTATGATCTCAGAGGGTACTTTTTTTAATATTATGTAACATTTTATCTTTGTATTTGCCTGTACGTGTGTGTGTATATAGGATGGTTTAACCCCTCTGCATTGCGGTGCACGCAGTGGACATGAGCAGGTTGTTGAGATGCTGCTGGACAGGGGAGCTCCCATTTTGTCCAAAACGAAAGTAAGACCTCTGATTCTCTGACTCCAAGAATTATTTTGCCCCTTATGTGTGTGTGGATATGTTTGATCACTGGTCTACCCATATTTTCTGCACATGCCTAAGACTGCCCTCATGTGGCCATTATTTCTACAGAAGTGACATGTTTATCAGGACCTCTTTGCTATCAAATTTTCTCCTGACTGCAGGAATCTGATATTTCATCAAAGATTGTGGTTTTAGGTGCCAAAGCAAGAGCGATTTCCTGTCACACTTACAAGCCCCTCAAAATTATTTTTCATGTAAATGCATTAGTCCCTTCACGTTGAGTGTGACCTCCTTCAAACACTGGCTTTCTTTGTGCGATTGATATTTTATGGCTTTCCTCCAGGTTTTGTGTAGAGCAGTCTGTTGTTTGAATAGCTACATTGTTGAAATCATCAAGCTGGTTTTGTACAGAAAGTTAATGTGTGATCACATTTACTGTTGTTTGATGAATTTTCACAGGGGAATCCAGTCATTTCAATACAAATCAAGTGAATTTGCAGCGTGACCAACAGACAGTTGCTTGGTTTTAAAGTGATTTCTATGTGAGCTGTGCTTTATACATCTCTACACTATTGACAGTAGACAATGGACCATTTTTGCTCATGTGACTGCACTTTTATTTTAATCTATCACTAGTGGTCAACTGATGTATTTCCAAGGCTGATATTTTGACCAATATTTGGCATTTGGCTTATAGGTGTTAGATGCTTTTATTTTGACAATGCCAGCATCTTCATGTCATATTTACTGTGCACTGTAAAATTAGCATTACCTGGTCTTTTTTTTTTTTTTTTGAGAAAATAATTTCCAGTGCACGCAAACTTACCAGTTTACTTCCTTTTTTGTCATGTTTTATTGTTTATTTATGAAAAATACTATAATAGAATTACAAAATTAAGAAGTTGCTAAAGTATAAATCTTTTTAATCAGTCTTCTAATTTTTCACCAACATTTCACATTTTTTTCAAATTATTTATGTTAAAATTACTAAATATTATCTAAAATATATTTTAATTGAGTTGTAGCAAGCAACTTATTTATTTTGCTTTCCATCTTTAAATTAAATTAAGTGTGATATCATATATATTTGTTTTATAGCAGCCTTCGGCCAAGATATCAAAAAATCCATATTGATTAACCACTATCTGTTACCATTATTCTTGTTAAATGTCCATTGCTATTTTTTGGTTTGCTATAGAACGGTCTGTCTCCGCTGCACATGGCGACCCAAGGGGATCACCTGAACTGTGTCCAGCTACTCCTTCAGCACAATGCTCCCGTGGATGATGTTACCAACGATTACCTGACGGCACTGCACGTGGCCGCTCACTGCGGACATTACAAAGTGGCCAAAGTCATCGTGGATAAGAAGGCCAACCCTAACGCTAAAGCCCTGGTGAGAGCAGAGAGAAAAAGAGCCATACACATTCAAATTTAGAAAATACCCTCTCGCTGTTTCCTTTCTCTCTGCATATCTTTCTTGGGGTGACTGGGTTCATTTTCCTGTGTTAACAGATGCAGGTGTATGAATGTTAATCTCTCGCTTCCCAATGCACGAGACAAAAACACAGTTGTGGCAGGGAGGGTGACGCAATGTGAGCGTGTTGCCATAGTAATACCGAGACATTCTTATGACAGTTTAAAAATAAACCTGAACCTTAGAACTTGATGTAAAGTTTAAAACAGATAAAATGAACAGCAGGGCACAGCTTTATTACAGAATACCGTGGGTTCGTTGAACCAGAGGAAGGTTTTTGTGGTTCCCCACTTCTGGTAAAGGTGGGTGTGGTGGCATATCAGTCAAGCAGAGTGTGTTTGTGTCTGCATCAACAGAACGGTTTCACACCTCTTCATATTGCCTGTAAGAAGAACCGAATGAAGGTGATGGAACTGCTGCTGAAACACGGGGCATCACTGCAGGCAGTCACTGAGGTATGAGAGAAATATGAGGATTGAATGTTTATTGATAACTTACGTGATATGATATTGTACCATAAAAGCACTAGAAATGAATTGTTTAGTTTTGAGTGGACTTTAATGTTCACAGTTTTAGTGTATATGCTTGGGAAATATAATAGCACAAGTGGTTTTATATATGTTTGTTTGGTTGTTTTAGTCGGGGTTGACGCCCATCCATGTTGCTGCATTTATGGGTCATGAGAACATAGTGAAACAGCTCACGCATCATGGAGCCTCACCCAACACCACCAATGTGGTACGTTTCCTCTTTAAATACAGTGTCACTCACAGTTACAGTACATGTACTGTGAGTCATTCGGTGAAGCTTTTACATTTGTAAATGAGGTTCTATCATTTTAAACATTCTATTAGACATGGAATATCTTCATTTGTTAATATATGGCAGTGTGCAACTCAAGATAAATGAACACAAATGAAATTATATGAATAAAATTATATATTATATAAAAAAACAACATACAAAAATGTATTGATATTTATGTGACTGAATGGACATATTTTGTTTGATTAATTTTGTCAAGCATGAAAAAACAACAAATTATGAATGTCGAATGAGAGCCAACCTTTGAACTCAAATGATTTCACTTCCTCTTCCTTATTTCATTCAAAATAACAGTTCATTTTTATTTTGAGTTGGATACTTTAAATTTATATTGCTTTAATAAAATGTTTTTTTTTTAAAATGTTTTTCTTAATATACATAAGTTTGAATACGAAAATCAATACAAAATTTACTTGTGGAAAGTTTTGTTTAAAATCTTTTTTTTAAATAATTTTTTTTAATATTTAATAGAATTTATAATAGCTATACTGGAACAATAACTGGAATTAAATTCATTTACTTCTTTTTTTTTTTTTTTTTTTTTTTTTTCTTTGAAAATAATCCTTCACACAATATTATGTAATAACGAGTTTAAAATTCAATTTGAATTAATATATTAATGCTTACAACTCACATGCACTTCATCAAATGTTGTGTTGTAGAGAGGTGAAACAGCATTGCACATGGCAGCAAGGGCCGGCCAGGCTGATGTTGTCAGATACCTGCTACAGAATGGTGCTAAAGTGGACATCAAAGCCAAGGTGAGACACACACCTTAGCTCAAATTTGAATAAACCACTGTCCACATCCCACCACACACATGATTAGAACATGACAGATGAGCTTTTCAGTTTTGCCTACCATTGTTCTGTCTCTCTCTTTCATTCTCTATTTCCATAATGACAATTTCTAGGATGACCAAACAGCCCTGCATATAGCTAGCCGCCTGGGAAAATTGGAGATTGTGCAGCAGTTGCTGCAGAAAGGGTCATTACCCAATGCTGCCACCACCTCCGGCTACACCCCTCTCCACCTTGCCGCCCGTGAGGGCCATCAGGAGATAGCAGCTCTCCTGCTGGAGCAGGGAACATCCCTCTCTGCAGCAACTAAGGTGTGTGTGTGTGTGTGTGTGTGTGTGTGTGTGTGTTTGTACTGTGTGACTACATACAGTGGGGTACAAATCTGAGACCACACTGAACATTTGGAATGTAAAATCTAATTTAAATGTGGATATTAGCAAAGTTTTATGCTTTTATGCTTTAATGTTTTTATTAGCAAAAACATTCACTGCTGTCACTGTCACTTCCACTGTCCTCTGGGATTTTCTCTATTATTTTGTACTGACTCCTTGACCTATGCTGTCCCTGTTTGGAAGGCAAAATGCAAATTTGTCTCCATATGTATGTGAAAAGTTGCCATTTAATGTTGTAATATGTAATTTTAAATGGTTATTTATGTTGATATATTTGTTAAATGTCTGTTTTATTACAATATAAGACAATTCATAACACCTTTGAAAAAATTGAATAGATATACTAGCAGGTTACAGAAATCAGGCTTTATGCAATCTGACACCACTGTTGCATGACGTCCACATACGTGGACAGTTGGTTTTTGGTGAATAAAAACTACATTTTACTCTAAATTTTAGTTTATAAAATACTAACATATTCATCACACTTTACTGTACATACTAATATTTTTTTTCCTCAATTGACCTCCTTGTATAAACGTTTTTCACAGATATGCCTGGGGCATTTAGCACATGGCTATCGCTGTCAGCCATCTTGGATTAATGGTGTCATCAAGCATTGAATATTTGGAATGCAAGATAGTAGCCACTGTTACAGTATTGCTATCAATCCACTGACACTGCCCTCAAAATTACCATAATAAATGAACCCTAAATGGAGTTAAATTAACTGTCCACAAATGTGGACACCATACAGGAAAGGGTTAAGCAGGACAACTGTTTTTAGCATTGATGATAATAACTGGAGTTCCAAATCAGGATATTATAATGATTTCTGAAGGCTCATGTGACACTGAAGACTGGGGTGATAGCTGCTGGAAAACAGTTATTTTAAATTGTAATAAAAATTTTAAATTGTAATTGTTTTTACTGTATTTTTGATTAAATAAACAAAGAGAAAAATGAACCTTAGAGATTTCTGTCAAAAACATTTTCTGGACCCCACTATACATGGTTTGTGTGCATAGTGCTTTATCCTCCTTATTCTGTCATAATGAAAATAGCAGAACTATGCATCTTTTTTGACTCTTTTTTTTTTGTTTTGTTTTGTTCTCTCTCCTTCTTTCGTTACCACATACAAATACATCCACAGAAAGGATTCACTCCCCTGCATGTGGCTGCAAAGTATGGACAGTTGGAAGTAGCCAATCTTCTGCTGCAGAAGAAAGCTGCGCCGGATGCAGCAGGGAAGGTTGGTGAACAAATGGAAACATTATGCAATAACATGCACAATCTACAAATATGTCCATTTATGCATGGTGTTTATATACATTTGTTTACATAACTCAGTTTGGTCCTGTCCCAAATGGTGATGTGGACTTCACGCGTGCTTGCTCGTGGGGTGTCCCATTGATTATTATGATTCGAAAGTCATAAAAAAATAGGACATTGGTGAAACATTTACTACAATGTAATGAAATATTTGTGTTTAAACTACTTACAAAAAATGGTCAGAGAACATGGATATTTTTGTATGGCCTTCAATGAAGAAACCTGATTTTTGTAGCCAGATGGTATAGTTAAAACATCGACCAGCAGGGGCTAACTGGGCCAAGCTAACCATGACGCCTTAGACCACAAGGACCGAGGGTGTCATTTGGGACAGGGCCTTCATTTGTCTTCGTCTGTTCATCTGTCAACTTTCCCCCAAATGGTTCCTCCTCACTATTCTTGCACTACAAAGTACGACTGTCATAACTAGCTTTATTGAGAGACTCACAGAGCTGACAAATTTTGATGATTTTCCTATGTGTCATAAGGGTCTGGTTTCCTGAACATAGATTGAGCTTTTTAATGAGTACAACAATACAGATAAGAAAATATGACACGGAAGCTTAAAGGAGTAGGTTACCCAAAAATGAAAATTTTGCTGAAAATGTACATACCCTCAGACCATCCAAGACTTAGATGAGTTTGTTGGCAAAAGATATGGAGAAATTTAGCATTAGATCACTTGCTCACAAATTGATCCTCTACAGTGAATGGGTGCCGGCAGAATGACAGTCCAAACAGCTGATAAAGACTATTGTGATTAAAGATTATTGTGATAAAGACAATAATCAACATATAATCCACACTACTCCAGACCATCACTTAATGTCTTGTGAAGTGAACAGCTTCATGTTTGTAAGAAATCAATCCATCAAAGCATTTTTTAACTTCAAACTTTTGCTTACGGGTTAAAATATGAGTTATGGATTATGGACTCATATTTTGGCTGAACGCAGTGGTCTAAAGTTAAAATGTCTTAATGATGGATTTGTTACTTACAAACACGCAGCTTTTTGTGTTTGATGGACTGGAGTCATGTGGATTATTGTGATGTTTTTATCAGCTGTTTGGACTCTCATTCTGACGGCACCCATTCACTGCAGAGGATCCATTGGTGAGCAAATGATGCAATGCTAAATTTCTCCAAATTCATTCCAATGACAAAACAAACTCTACATCTTGGATGGTCTGAGGGTGAGTATATTTTCATCAAATTTCAATTTTTGGGTGAACTATTCCTTTCAAATCTGTGTTAAGGAAAGACACACACAACCTGTGAAAGGTGTTTTTTCACTTCATACTATCTGTGAACTCATGCTGCTAGCTTAATGTGGTTTGCTGGGATTTCTTCCCTCTAACTTTATCATGGTGTGTCTGTGTGTATGTGTGTGTGCGTGTGTGTGTACACCCACCCGTGTGCACACCCATGTACTGTATGTGCTACATACATGCATGCGTCCTGTGTTTGTGCGTGTGTGTGTGTGTGTGTGCACGCTGGTGTTTGTGATCATGCTGGGGTCTGCGTGTGTGTGTGTGCGTGTGTGTGATCGTGCTGGGGTCTGTGTGTATATTGTAGACTGGGTTAACACCGCTGCATGTGGCTGCTCACTGTGATAATCAGAGAGTGGCTCTGTTACTGCTGGACCAGGGAGCATCTCCTCATTCTGCTGCGAAGGTACACACACACACACACACACACTTCAGCCCATCAAGACTGGGTTGCTGGATTAACCCTTCCGTGCTGTTTGCCGTTGAAGATCTAGTGTAGCGATTAGTGACCCTACATATATCACGTCTCAAGAGTCACACTGTGCTGTTTGTGACTTTGTTGCCATGGGGGGGGGGGGTTGTAAACATAGCTAAAAACAAATGACTCAAAATTAAAAAAAAATTTACCCGAGAAACAAGTGTGTCTAAGAATATGTCTTGCATTGCATTTGTTTTCTAACCCTATATTTTCACCCAGTTTAGTTTGGATATGGTAATGGACATGGTAATGGAAAAAAAAATAAGATTTTGAGGAAAAACTATAGTTCAGTGCTTTTGATTTTTATTTATTTATTTATTTTTTGCCTGCTTTTTAGATAGGACAATGTAGAGCAAATGCTAAAGCATTGAAATATAATTTTCCTCTAATCTCTGATTGCTGCTTAAAAAAAAAAAAAAATTCTCAGGTAAACTGATTTTGTTTTAGCATTTTTAGGAAAATAAGAGAAAATGAGATTAAGTATATGATTTTTGCAGTTCCAAATTTCATGGCTTGCATTTTCCCAAAGTTATCTAGAGTAATATAAAAGTAGTCATCATGGTAACAGGCTAGGAATTTGGGGGGAGTAAAGTGCTTGGTTACTTTTTATAGTCTCTGTTTTGCTTAATTTGAGAAATCCTGATTGGTTTGTGTAATCAACAAAAGTACTAGGAAAAAAAACCAAGAAAAGATGATTGTGTGCCTGCACAGTATTTCTATTAAAAACATTTCTCTATCTTTGCATCTTGTTTCTTTCCTTTTCTCTCTAGAATGGCTACACACCTCTCCATATTGCAGCTGAGAAGAATCAGTTGGAGATTGGGACAACGTTGCTGGAATATGGGGCGGAGTGTAACACAGTGACCCGTCAGGGCATCAGCCCCCTCCACCTCGCTGCACAGGAGGGCAGTGTGGACCTCGTGTCCCTGCTGCTCACCAAACAGGCTAATGTTAATATGGGCAATAAGGTAAACATAGTTACACATATGTATTACACATACACACAGCACATGGTTGAGAATAAGTGTTAGTTTGACTCACAGTGTGTGTTTGTAAAACAGAACGGTCTCACGCCGCTGCACCTGGCTGCACAGGATGACAGGGCAGGCGTTGCTGAAGTGTTGTTGAACCATGGAGCAGAAATTGATGCCCAAACCAAGGTCAGGGTTCAGGTTTTATGGTGTTTCCTTAGATTGCAGGTTCATTGTGGACTGTACTGCGTGTCTCTATCTGTGTCTGATATTCTCTTGTCTGTCATATTCTCCTAATAGAGTGGTTACACTCCGTTGCATGTGGCGTGCCACTATGGCAACATGAAGATGGCCAACTTCCTGTTAGAGAATCAGGCCAAGCCTAATGCCAAAACAAAGGTGAGTCTGTTTGTAGCTTGTCAAAAATTATTTAGAGATATTATCTTGTTTTGCATTTAAATTGACTCTCTTTCTCTGTCGTTCTGTGCATAGAACGGTTATACACCTCTACACCAAGCAGCACAGCAAGGCCACACCCACATCATTAATATGCTGCTTCAGTATGGAGCTTCGCCCAATGAGCTCACAGTGGTGAGTACTGAGGCATGCTGGGAATATCTGCTTCACTCAGCAATCTGTCAACCTTGGTCAGCAGTGTACTGTAGCACACACTTACATATACACACACATACTGTACATTACCATTCAAAACGTTTGGGGTAAGTATGTTTTTTCTTTAAAGAAATAATACTTTTTTTAACAAGGATGCATTAAATTAATCAAAAGCCACAGTAGCATTTACGGTAGTGTACCTTTAACATACACACACATCTCACTCTTTTATGCTTATAAAACCTGGTACATATGAAATCCCTCATATAAAGATGTAAAATCTTTTTTTGTGTGTGGCAGAATGGGAACACAGCTCTCTCCATCGCTCGACGACTGGGGTACATCTCTGTAGTGGACACGCTGAGAGGAGTTACAGATGAAAACCTCACTGCCACGGTAACACATTCATCTGCGTCCTGACCTACTTCCATCAACATCCTCTACCCACTATGTCCACAATTAGCATAGAAATTAATACCAGGCAATTTGTTTTTTATTCCAATTTGCATTCTGAATCAAATCCACACCAACCAGCCACATCATGCTAATCATTTCTGAGCAAATAATTATTATTAAATATTATTATTAAACATTATTTCATAACTTAATTTCAAAAATGTAAGCCATGTTATGCATGAATTTTGAACATACTATGTTTCAACTATTATTTGATATTAAGCCATTCACGTTGTTTTTTTCTATCAAGATTAGTTTTGCCATCATCTAATGCCAAAGTTAAAGTGAACCTTTAAAAACAGTAATTATTTACTAACACTCTCTACATTAATGTGTATTTTTCATTCTGTACATTATAATGTTGTAATGTCTGAATTCACTTGTAGCATTTAAAATGATCGTTTTTTACTGTTATATTTTTAATGTATTTAAACAAAATAGTATAAAATAAAATACTATTTTTAGTTATAAAATTTATATTTATAACATATTATTATAATAAAATTTTATATTCCTATATATTTCTATAATTTATTGGTTATCAGCAATAACATAAAAATAATTATCAGTTTATTAATATAAGGCAGAATTTTTTACATTTGTATTATGCCATTGATTTTAAAAACAAGTTGTATTATTATGTCATATGAATATAATTAGCAGTTTTATGCTATTTATTCTCATGGAAGTCTGAGTATCTCTAACTCATATTTTGTATATTTTCCATTTTTGACCAGCCTGTAACTGAGAAACACAAGATCAATGTCCCGGAGACCATGAATGAGTTCCTCGACATGTCTGATGATGAAGGTAAAGCTGACTAAGTGCTGATCTAAAAACACTCTCTCTCACACTCACACACACACACACACACACACACACAGAGTTTCACTCTTTCTTGGTAAACTATATTGGTTTATACTGCTGTAAAGAACTCTTTACTCTGCTGTGAGTCAGTGAGGCAGTTGTTAAAATATTATTTAAATTCGTCTTGCATCCAGCGGTATATTCAAATAGTTATTTTGACAGCTGCCCCACTAGCTTGCACCATGATCACTGGGCTAACACTATCTGCCGCCATTATTCTGTGTGTGTGTGTGTGTGTGTATGTGAGAGAGAGAGAGAGAGAGAGAGAGAGAGAGCGAGAGCGTGAGCGTGTACGTTTAACCTATTGCTGTGTACTGTATGTTTGACAGCTGTGAAAGATCATGAAGCTCAGGCTGATGGGGAAGAAGGTACACACTTCTGCAGTTCTGTTTTTTCCTCCCTTTTTAAATCATCCCTCGCTTCACGCACACACTCGCTCGGCTTAGATGCGTTCCTCTCGCCTGGCTTTGCAGTGCGCTGTGTGTGTTTTGTCTATATGAGTGTGATTGCTGTGATTTCCTGTCTATGCCAACTAGACACTCTCACACAGTTTTTTTTCATAGTTATAAACACATATTTACAAATGCTCACACATAGAAACACAATAACAGATGCCCACAAAAGCCTGACTCATACAGTTGCCTGGGATACAATGAAGCTGACATGCAGTGTGTCAGGAGGAGAAGAAAACACTCCACGTGTTGACTATGATGCCAAACTCTCTCTCTCTGGTCTTCTGGTGCAACGCTGAAATATTCATGAGCTTGATGTCCCTCATTGCACCCCTCTCCATGGTTACGTGGAGGGATGAGGGTATACAGTTACCATGTGTGTCAGCAGATACGCTCACAATCCCGCAGGTGACACTGACTTGGCCCACAGGTGTCAGCCCTCTACCTGAGAGTGGGAGAAACATGCAAAATAGAGAGGGATAGAGAGACAGTCTTGGAATATGATAAAGCAGTAAGATGCTGAAGTCTAGTTTTGAAACTGCTTTCTTAGCAGTATGCTGCGAGGTAAAGTGTGCATTAGTGCATGTGTGTGCATGTATTAACAGCAGATGTCTATAATAGATCCATAGGTTATCCTGTAAATTATCTGTAATCCCATTAAGCTGTGCATGTAGGTCTTATGTCGGTCAGAAGCAATGAACACTGCACCTTTGATCCCTGATCTGATTTTGTAACTCTTACACAGCTGTTTGTTGTCATATTATGGTGGAGTCTGACTATTGACATCAATTGTTTTTATATTGCGCTAATTATATTTGCTGTACCCTAAACATAGTCCTTCCTTGCAGAAACTTTTTGCATTTCTAGATTTTAAGTAATATGATTAGATGTATGGGTTTCCTAGACCTTCTAACCAGGGTTATTTTAGTATTATTTATATATAATAGTTTTTTAAAATTAATTTTTGATTAATGTTTTTATATTAATCTTTTTATTTATTATTATTTATTACTATTATTATTATTATTTATTTTATATATTAATATTTTGTTGTCAGTTTTGTTGATTTATTTATTAGCTGTTTTTTTATTTATTTTTTTTTAAATATTACTATATCTAGTTTTGATTTCTTTATTTTAGTTTTCGTCTTAGTTTAGTTTTATTTCTTTATTAGTAATTTTAGTGTTTTACCTTAAACTTAAATGTTTAATTTTTCAGCCAATGAATTTCCATGACTTTACCAGTTGTTTGTGATGACTGGATAGTGATAATTTAAAATAATTTATTTTCATTCTCAAAAAGAGTATTTTTTATTTTTATTTTAAATGACAATTTTCAAATCACTTTTAAATAAAATCATGCTTATTCAAAAGCTTAGCTTTTTAAATTGCCTATATAATTTAAATATAACATTTATATTGACTATAGAAATTTTACCTTTTATTTATTTTTTATTTAATTTTATTTTATTTCAATTATGTTTTACAATTGTTTTACATGATTATTCCAGGTCACACTTTTAAAATTTTAAGGGCTGTGGGAACCCTGTATTTAATCTCTTTATTAAGCTGTTTTCATTATTTTATCATTTTATCACAATGTAGTCAGTTTAATATCTTAATGGGGATATTTCATGTTTTTAATATCAAAGCCTGATGCGTCCCACACGTGTCCAACAGCACAGTGCCTAGTTTAGCAAATTACAGACATGGTTAAAAGGAGATGTTGCATGCATGCTCTGTAAGTACAGTACTTAGAAGGGGGTGAACTTCCTTAAAGTTATGTAATGTTCTTTAGCACTTTGTAATGAGTTTCATGAATGTTCTATGGTGATTCTGAGTGTGAGCAACTGAGGAGACCTTGACATTATCTGATAAAAGACAATATTTATCTGTTTGAGTAGCTTTTGCCACATATACACACACTTATTATGTCTTATGATACTATATGAGAGAGGACACTGTTTTTCATGATTTAGATTTAAAGGGTTAGTTCACCCCAAAATGAAAATTATGTCATTAATTACTCACCCTCATGTCGTTCCAAACCCTCATATCGTTTACCGATGTCCTTACTACGTTTCTGGACCTGGGAACATTACAGTTGTGTTGCTGTCTATGGAGGGTCAGAGAGCTCTCAAATTCCATCAAAAATACCTTAATTTGTGTTCCAAAGGTGAATGGAGGTCTTACGGGTTTGGAAAGACATGAGGGTGAGTAATTAATGACATAATTTTCATTTTTGGCTGAACTATCCCTTTAACCCTTACACAGACTCTGAGAGCAGTGTTATTTTTGTATTTTGTATACACTATTAAGTACTATTTATTAATATTATAAATTAGCTTTTATTTTTATATTTTCAGCTTTCATTTTAGTTTATGTTTTGGAAATTTTGTTATATGCCTTTGTTTTATTAGTTTATGTGTATATATAATATATGTTCAGCATTTTAGTACTTCAAATTAAACAGTTGCCAAGGCAGCATTTTAAATTTTGTTTAGATTATGTTTAGTTAGCAATAACAACACTGGCACAGACCTGTTAACTTTGTAAGATTCAAGGGGTGGATTTCAGCCTGAAGGCCCGAAATTAGGGCTTGCCAGCACCTATGATAGATATAATGTGAAGCATAACATGACTGGGATATAAGCATTTCAAACAGTGAGGAAAGTGGTCCACACAGGTCAGTTATCAACAGGTTTCTTAGTATTTGTGAGGAAATTTTTAAATATTTGACCCTCAGAAGTAGCTGCCAAACCAGAACACGCATATATTAGAAAAGTGCTTGCACTGTCTCCCTTCATTCTCTTGAGAGAACTATGTTGACAGTACTTGGTGTCTTATTACCACCTTGCACTTGCTGCTAGACCTGCAAAATCTTTAGCAACATACACGCAGAGACACACACTGGACCTGCTCTGTTTCTGCGCGCCCGTGTGATGAGTGTGTGTGTGTGTGTGCGTGCGTGCGCGCGCGAGGCTGGAAGAGAGCAGAGCTCCCCTGACATGTGAGAGTGCAGCTTTGGTAGATCCTCCTTCGCTTGACCCAGGCTGCCTTTTGATTTAACTTTTACCGGGCGAATGAACGGATGTAAATCTCGCACATCCAGTGCTACGAGAGTTTTGGTCGACTCGGGACGGCCGACTCTCACATGACCACCCCGAATAGAGTCCTCATCATCAGTCTGTTTCTCGGAGGATACAGGCTTCATTTGAGAACTGAACAAATAATCGGAGGAATACGCTAATAACGGATATATCTGTATCGGAGTGGGATATGGCAGCGCTTTTATGTGAGTGTTGATACGGACTGTCGGTGTGTCAGAATACTGCGGTGTTTTGGGGCTCTGCTGCATACAGCGTTCACCGGCTGGACGCTGCTAGGATGTATTATTTAAATGTACACTTTTGAAACTCAGAATGGCGTCAAATACAGTGACTTCTATTTTTAGACAGGGTGATCTGTTAGTCTTTGTCATGACTGTTCGTTGTCATTAAGTCGTTAATTCGGTACCGGAGTAGAAAGGTATTAGCGAGCCGGTTAGGGAAACGGAGGAGTTAGGTAGCGGGAGGGGAGGGGCTGCAGCACGGAGAGAGAGTACAAGCGAGAGTCGCGTTTATGAGAGTCGCGTTTATGAGAGATACGAAAAAGATGTTGGCTGTGTCTCAAAACCTTCAGAGTTGCCTACCTAGACGTCATTTTATGCAACATAGGCGAGTCCTTATCTTGTAAAAAATTAACGACTGTCCGAAGCCTTGCGGGCTGTCTACCTAGACAGCGTTGAACGTCTGCAATAATGTCTAGTTGGACAGCTAGCAATGTTTGAAGACGCATCCGTTGCTTTCTAGAAGTGTTTTATCGTGATGTGAAAGTAACGATTTGTTTGTTTTTCGCGCGTGGATTTGAATATAATTGCTTTGTTGATTTCGACGGTTACTAAAACCGTTTCAATTTCATATTTTATTAAACTATAGAAAACAACAAATCTGTTTTGCTGGTTTAAACAGATCTGACCATCTTAAAAGTGCCCAAAAACCCATTTAAAACTAGTCAATGGAACAGCAAACCGTCTTAGGTGGCTTTTAACTGTTTGTTTGTTTGTTATTATTAGACAATAAAATCAGATACAGGCAAGCATATTTGTGAAAGTGTTATTTGAAAACGTAATTTATGAAATTAAATAGATATTATTTTTATTGTCATATTACATTTTCCCTGCTGTTAAAAACAGTTTTAAAAATCCTGGCCTAAGATAATTTGCTGGTCTTACATGGTTTTAGCTGGTGTCCCAGTTTGACCTGCATGAAAGTGCCCCAAACCCCTCTAAAACTAGCAAACAGTCCATGCTGAGATACTAGCAAACCAGCCTTTGTTGTTGTTGTTTTTTTTTAAATCAGGTTTAAGAAACTCTTGGGGGTGTGATGGAAACTTACTTCATAGCAGGAGATGCAGTAATGTCTGATACAGCAGAACATTTCCTCTATACGTCAGTGAAATATCGCCACCTAAGTTTCTGTTATTCACGGTGGGACAAAAAACACCCAGGTGTTACATGACAACATCGATTAATAATCTAGAAGCTGCGAGCTGGACGTTTGCGTGACGCAAGAAGACGGTGTGGACTGTTAGGTTCACTCCACATGAGATGAGCTACAAATTATTACCGTTGTGCATTCGAGCAAGACACTTAACCTCCAATTGCTCTAGCAGGACCGTCTTGGCAATAAGTGTACTGTAAGTCGCTTTGGGTTTTATTTAATTAGAGCAACGTGGGGGAACTAATTGCCGCAGCTGCTGATAGGTCACCTTACCAGTTCATCTTCAAGTGAGCTCACCTTCGGCCTGTCTCATCCCTGCAGGTGAAGATGCGATGACCGGCGAGACTGAGAAGTATCTTCGGCCACAGGACCTGAGGGAGTTGGGGGATGACTCCCTGCCGCAGGAGGGGTACATGGGCTTCAGTATTGGAGCCCGCTCTGCCAGGTAATAGAACTCATTTACATTTTATGTATTGACGCTTGCTTGTTTGTGAAGCTGTTTGTACCTTGTGCTGGTTCTCTATGAGTAGCAAATATATATGGAGTTGCAAGTTATTATGGCACGAGCAGATGGCTTTTTGGAGGAGTTTAGATGGATGATCATTTGGATAGGTTTAGGTTGTGGTGTTCAGCTTGTCTTCTCTAAAAGCGTTATTACTGTCTTTGTGTATTGGCTTTTAGTCTGCATTAACAAAAATGCCTCAAGAACAGAAAGATGGTAGAAAACAGATGAGAAATGAGGGATAGTTAAATCTCGGTCAGATTGATTGTGCATTCAGTGCTGTCAGTCTTCATATCCTTTCGTTTACTGGAAATAAACACTGGGATTTTAGTTCTCTGGAAACTGTTCCCACTACACAAATTCAACTCACCATGTGTCATTCAAGTTAAAGTGTGCATGACACAAGTGTTTTTAGATGACAGGATAAAACTATGAGAAATTATTATGCAAATAATAACAGAAAAACACCTGTTGTACTTTTAGTGCAGACATTAATATTTTACAGTATTTAATATTTAAGGTTACATTATGCAGCTATCCCACTTCAGCCAAAACTTATGTTCTACAGAATTTGAAATGTTTTAACGTAACAAAAGAGCACTAAGTTGATGTTGAAACTGAGATATTAGTATATAGCACAAGGTGAAAATTAAATGCAATATTTTATAAGATAAAGACTTTGGTTATGACTGTAAGTACTGTTTTAGCTTTAAGAAAGTACAGTACACAAAGTGGAAGCTTGGTCACTTCATGCGTTTTGTTTGATCAGATTTGCTATGCATTTGGGTGTGTGTCCATTTTCTAACTTAAAATTGTAACATTTTAATGTAAAGTTTATATGTGGCCTGTACAACCTAATGCATTGACACTGGCCCATAGTGGTGGGCGATATGACCAGATTGAGTTATTTTTCACAGCTTAACTCTATTTAACATTATGCACATCTTGTTCTATATTTTCTCATTCATGCATGTTTCTTTATCACTCCTATATGTCAATAACTTTAAGTAGTACTATGCAACGCAGATATGTATTTACATACTGCAAAATAAACAATATATCAAAACATCCTCTAATGATAGACACTTTATACTGTCATCACGATACATATCGTCATATCGCCCAGCCCTATTAGCTAAGTTGTTTGTTGGAGCATCTCCTAAGTTGGTTTGGTATATGGTCTATTTATGCTCATGTAGATATCCGTTTAGGAAAAATACAAGTGACCAAGTGTAAATACCTGCATAAAAGGTGCTCAGATGGCTAATTAAAGGCTTAATGTATTCTTAATAAAACATGATCAAATGGCTCTTTACAATCATAACAAACATGATGTGATCACCATCATACATTTATGCCAAATCTGATCAGATCACAAAATGTTTGTATTAAACTGTCAGAAAAATGTAAAATGCTGCTGTACGCCTAAAGGTACAATGTGTTTCTAATAGTTCCTTATGTTATGATTGTAAGTTGTAAGTTTATGAGAAAAGTTTAGGGCATAAGATGCACATCTGTGGTGTTTTGTGCTTAAGTGCATCCCGTTCTCTCATTTAAGAGGTCATTATCTGTTTATATTTGCTGATTGATGGTGAGCATAGCAGGTGAGGGAGAGGTGGGACATGAGGATGGAAAGGTACCACTCCTGTCATGCAAGCATTATGTGGCACAATGGAGCCTGATTTGCTGTTGTTGTATGGGACAGTGAGTTCTGATTGGCTAGCTTTTGTGTGCCAGTGGCTATAGCGTTCGAGGACAGAGAATAAATGACTGAAAACAATTACATCATCACCGGGAAGGGAACGCTGAGTGACAAAGTCTGGAAAGTGCGTGACTCTGTTTTTGTGATCTGATGGATGCAGACCTTGAGTCTCTTATCGCCTTTAGTTTTGTTGGATTGTTTGAATTGATCGTTTCAGTTTTGTGCTCAGAACTCTAGTGTAGCTCAAAGGGAAGAATTAGCTTTACGGTTTGCTGCATTTGGATATTAACGCTGCGGCTTGCTTGCACAAGAGGCATTAAATAGTCAAATGTGAGTCAAATTAGCTGTATAGATTATTGGTATAATTACGTCATTTGCAAAATACTCAGTATCCCAGCTGCTTAGCCAAGGTAAGACACACTGTTTCATGTCTGAAAATAAGTTTTAAGATCTTTAGAAATATTTTTGCTGTTTAGATTGTTACTATTGGAGTTTAGATGATCTCATGGATGATGATATTCTACCGTACAGAGCTTCATATTTTCTGCCTCTTTGTTTTGTTAACATCAGCCTGGCATTGTTTGCTCTTACATAGGGCTACTAATGTTTATTGTTCTTACCAAACACTCACCCAGTCCTGTCTAGGAGCACAACACATGCTGTGGCAGAGCCTCAGTGCCATGCTTAACTCTCACTGCTTCTGCCACGTCCAGTACATTTTACTCTCTTTTCTCTTTCTTGGCTTCTCTCACTCTCTCTAGCCCCAGGATAAGGTAAGAGTGATGTCTTTCTCTCTGCCTTTCCCTCTCTGTGCGTTTCTGTCTCTGCCCCTTTCCATACGTACTACAACTCCCATCATGCCTCGCTCCACTGTGTCATCTGGTGCAGTGCGTTTCTGTGGAGTCTCATCCCTTTCATACACTGAGGCCTGAGCTCCTCGGCCTGATAGAACAAATTTATGCATCTCAACTGGAGTTTTGGTCTCTGAACTTCTCTTGCGTTGACGTTTTATTTGTTCTATCCAGCTCCGAAGCCGAACACGCTTCTTATCGGTCACACAAAAGCCATTGAACCTTTTTGAAGGCGATTTATAAATGCAAAAGATGTGAGGAGTGTTTTAAAACAACAGGAAAACTGGGCAGTAGTTGTGTGTTGTGAAATATTGTGGTTTTAGATGTTATTGATGTCTGGAATATTAATGATTAATGTGCTAACTGTTATGTTTTGGTTGCTTTGTAAGTTTTTGTTTAGTGTGGCATGGATTGTGTTCATATATGTTGTGTTTTGCTGTTGTTTCAGTTGTGTGGTGCTCTATGTAACATCCAGGGACAAAAGCTTCAAGCTGATCAGTCAGCAGTTGAAGCCAATTACTCTGTCACATCGCTGATGGCACATTTAATTGGCCGTTACTCACCACATTGATCACAAGGCAATTTTATTGCAAAAATTAAAAATAGATATAGTGTTCTAAGCATGTTTGATTACGATCACTCCAGTATGCTTTTGATAGAAAAGCACAGAGAGGATAGTTAATCCACATTGTGAGGTAAGAGGCATGTGATTAGAATATAGCTTAGCCTGTAAGGATGAGAGAACAAATATTCCTCTTAATTTGTTGTATGCTGTTCCACATGCATTTAAATGCACACAGAGTCATGATACAGCCTTGCTGGCTCTGTTCAGAGTGAGATCATTTGAGCAAAGTGCATTGCAAAGAAGGAGAATGATGAAGAAGGAAAAGAAAAAGAGATAAGTTAATGCAGAGGAGGGAAATGAGAAGAGTGTGTGCTGCAGAAAAGGGAGAGTCGGCTGCTGTAATGCTACAGAACCATAAAAACAATGCAGATCAGGACGAATGAAGCTGAAGAAGACGAGAGGAAGGAATGGAAAGAGAGTAGTAAACTCACTCATCCAAAAACTAGCTCACAAACCGACAGTTTCTTTCATAAACACACTCTTGTGTGCAGTTCTGCTGTGTGAGCCTACAGTACTGTACCTTTAAATCCTGCTGATTGCTGCAGAATTTTCAATCTCTCATAAACACCGTGCAGCCGACCCAAGAGTGCTGTCCTGCAGAGATCCAGGCGTTTCTAAGAGCACTGCAGAAGGGTGCACACACTCACATAGTCGTAAATTTGATCTGAGCTGAAAAATACTTATTCAAAGTGTCAGTTTATTAGTGGTGCTTGCTATAACTGTTCCTCATGGATATGGAACACCATAACGACCACAAATCAATGCATTAAAACACATTTAGAACAGCTTAGCAATGAGATAGCGATAAGAGTGATATTCATTCAATGCCCTGGCATGGGCAAGCACCACTCAGAAATGGAGTTAAATGTAACTAGCACTTGTGTACAAAGTGTAAAACCTCTGTTCAATTAGATATACACTACAGTTCAAATTTTCAATAGATTTGGGTCAGTAATAATAAATTACACAATAATAAATGTAAAAAATATATTAAAGTAGAAAACAGGTATTTTAATTTGTAATATTAAAAACATAAAAAAATGTTTTTGTATGATATTGTATCTGATTAAATCATTAAAATGTTACGGTTACAGTAATGTTGCCCATACAACATCTCTTCTGTTTTCTTCTTACTTCCTCCTCTCTGTCCATCAGATATCCTCTTCTCTCTTCTCTTCTCTGAAGGGTTTGATTTTGCTCTCCCTGGATGTTGCATGTTGTAACTTTTGTGTTTTTGTTTTGTGTTTGTTCGTTCGTCCCTTTTTGTGTGTCTTTCGCTTTGTGTTTGTGTGTATCTGCTTGTGCGTGTGCACATGTGTGAACCTCTTACACACTCCAGTCTGCGCTCCTTCAGCTCAGACAGGTCCAACACTCTGAACAGAAGCTCCTTTGCTCGGGACAGCATGATGATTGAGGAGATGCTGGCGCCCACCAAAGACACGGTAAGAACACCCACTCTCTTTATCGGTCTCATCTGTGGCTTTCACTGTCTTTCTCACTCTCATTCAAGTACTGTAGCTGCTTTTCCACCGCCAGGCCAAACCACTCTTGTTTCTTAACTGTTTCGTTTTGGGCCCATCCGATATGGATAAGGTTTTATTTTCCACTGTGGGGCTGATAACAGAGCGTAATAGAAATGCATCAGTCGTTGCCTTGGTAAGGCAGGTGTTTACAGATGGTATGAGATGTAAATAGTGGCCGCGTTATGGAGGATGATCAGATATTTCTGTTTACTTCGCTTAAATAGCGTGCTTGGCCAACAACAGAGAGAAACTTGTAGCCAGGCAACAAACAAGTGACCAATCCTGAGTGGCGACATCACTGCACACATTCTACCAGCACATTTCAGCACTGTTAGCCAACCATACTGAGAATTTTGGGCCAAGAAGGGTTTGTAATCGTGCCATGCCGAACCAACCTCAAGTGGAAATATAACTGTAACCATTCCTTACCGTTCTTAGAACATTTCTCCGTAAAGGTGGAAAAGTAGCTGTGTTATACTCTGCGTCATGCTTCCAGAAAGCACACACACATTACTGTGTTGTTACAAACCCTAGTTAGTTACCTCCATAGGCAGCAAAACCTGTTTCAAAATCAAGGCAAATTATGCTGCTAATGTGGCTTTATCCTTAGTAATGACGGCAATCCCAGAATACATGAATACAGCAAAGATGGTGGATGAAGTAAAGAAATTCTATTCATAATAAGTGTTGTATTATTATTATATTTTATGGCAATTATAAATAGCTTTTATTTTTACATTTTCATTTTAAATGTATTTTTTTGTTTTAATTTTGTATTGTGCTTGTGTTACTTTTATTAGTTTTTAAATATTTCTATATATTTTTTTAAATATTTCAATATATTTTAAATATTCTATTTTGCTTTCAACTTAGTTCTAATTAGTTCTGATTTTCATTTAAGTTTTTTCTTATATTTATGTATTACTTCAGATTTCAAATAACAAGTTTTTAATAGTTTTAATTAATAACAATAGCTGTTTATAGTTGATTATAAATATTTCATAAATAAATAATAATAAATAAATAAATAATTCATTCAAGACTGTACATTTCTGCCATATGGACTTTACTTTGACAGTCACCTCTGATTGTAATGTAGAAACATGCATTTCCTGTAAAGCTGCTTTGAAATGGTATGTATCATGAAAAGCGCTATACAAATAAACGTGAATTGAATTCAGTACTAAAACATATCATTAAAATTGTTTACATGTATTTTGCCACAGATTATGTGTAGTGATCGACCGATATTGATTTTTTAGAACCGATACCAATACCAATTATTTGCATGTTTATGTGCCCGATAACCGATATGCAGAACCGATATTTATTTACTGTTATAAAATACTTCACTTTGCTTTTTCCTCTTTTCAGTCATCTTTTTTTTTTAAGTGTCGAAAATTTTCAGTCTTTCATGTTAAATTTAATCTTCATATTACAACAATAAACAAATACATTTTATTTATAAAAAGCATCAGCAGCAATAACACTAATATTATCAATAAGCAAAATAAATGTAGAATGTCTAATGTTTTCAAATGGAGAAAATAAATAAGACAGGAGTCATATCAACTTCATTTTAAACTACAGTTTTAGTAGGTTTATAAGCTGTTTAATGGAGTCAAGAATAATTCACTGGATAATGTTAATTCACTGAATAATATTCTCTGGATTATTGGAATATAACAAACTTTTACTAACTTTTTTTTTTAATAAATACAAAGTATTTTATTGCATTTCTTAACTGGAATGTTATATCAGAATTATTAATGTTTTTGTCCCTCTAGATTATGAAATGCCTGCTGACAGCGCAGTTTATCTATGCATTTACAAAGAACTCAAACTGCGATCGTCATGGGAGATCATTCATTTCCATAAAGTTGTATTTTTAGATGTTTATTAGCTTAAATAATGGTTATACAGTAAATGCTGCTACAATTTAAAGGTGTAAGCCAAACAAAGTGAATCTTGTTAAAAGTTATATGTGCTGGATCATTTCCTGAGCATCAATCTGCTGAATGAACAGCAATGTGAAGTAGGCTTCGCGAGACTAATGATGAGCAAATGTACAACAGAGAGAGAATTTCATTCAGCGCTTTTATTTCCAACATACGCTCATTCATGGCTGTATTGTTTAACTCATGCAAAGTTACCTCCTTATTGGGAGAGGACTTGACGGATTTAAGTGTGTCTAGCTCGTCCATCCGCACTCATCCGCGGCGAGTATACTTTGAAAGCTGCTCGGAAGCGGCTGTGAGCGAGACAGGACAGAACGCGGAAAGTGAAACTTACCCGGGCCTTCAGCCTACGTGACTCCGACTTCACGAGACTAACGATGAGCATAGACAACAGAGAGAGAATTCAATTCAGCGCTTTTATTTACAACATGTGCTCATTCATGGCTGCGTATTATTTAATTCAGGCAAAGTTACATCTTTATTGGGACAGGACTTGACGGATTATTTATATGACTCCGTGAGTTGCTCTCTATTTCTTAGAGCCAAGCTGCATAAACTACATAACAGGCATTTATGTAATGCATCTAATTTGTGCATTAATGGCTGTTATGTTAAATAAAGTTTACTAACTACAGCAAATCAAGTGCTTGTGCATGCCGTTGTTGTTGTCCCGTCTCCCCTCAGACGCGCTGCAATGGCGATCCTGCGCGCAATTCTCATAACACCCACAAGATGGCGGCATTTATCGGTGAATCCGATATTATAAAACCGATACCCGATTATGGTAAAATGCTTAAATATCGGGAAAAATATTGGTAAACCGATATATCGGTCGATCTCTAATTATGTGTTATGTTTGTGTGCCACTGCCCCGCTATAAGATATCACACTTGATCTGCATCAACACTGACTGATCAGCACTAGAAACTATATAAAAAAAAAAAAGGATTGCTACACTTTAAAGGGTTAGTTCACCTCAAAATGAAAATTCTGTCATTAATTACTCACCCTCATGTCGTTCCAAACCCGTAAGACCTTTGTTCATCTTCGGAAGACAAATTAAGATATTTTTGATGAAATCGAAGAGCTCTCTGACCCTCCATAGACAGCTACGCAACTGTAATGTTTCCAGGTCCAGAAACGTGGTAGGGACATTGGTAAAACAGTCCATGTGACATCAGTGGCTCAACTTCAATTTTGCAAAGCTACGAGAATACTTTTTTGTGTGCAAAGAAAACAAAAATAATGACTTTATTCAACAATTCTTCTCCCCCGAGTTACCATCTTCCCCCATTTTAAAGAGTATCACAACGTATACGCATGCTTTCTCCTAAGCGTAAACAATGCTGATTATGTCAATTACGTTCTTAGGGAACTCTCCAAAATGGCAGAAGACGTAACTCGGGGGAGAAGAATTATTGAATGAATTATGTTATTTTTCTTTTCTTTGAGCACAAAAAGTATTCTCGTAGCTTCGCAAAATTGAAGTTGTGCCACTGATGTCAGTGATAGATTGTTTAACCGATGTCCTCACTACGTTTCTGGACCTGGGAAAATTACAGTTGCGTAGCTGTCCATGGAGGGTCAGAGAGCTCTCGCATTCCATCAAAAATACCTTAATTTGTGTTCCGAAGATGAACGGGTTTGGAACAACATGAGGGTGAGTTATTAATGACAGAATTTTCATTTTTGGGTGAACTATCCCTTTAACCCTGTACTCATAAAAAGCCATAGATTTATTGTTAATTCCATTCATTGTCTGGCATTCTTCCTACAATTGCACAAAGTCCACTCAGGACTTTCCACAACACAGCAAAATGTCTTGGAATATTTGCTTTGGTTCCCATGGGGTTTACGAAAGCCTGGTCCCCATCCACACAGACACAAACACACTCTTCTGTTTTGTCCAGTGTCACATTCTCATTTCCAAATGTGCCTTTAAATAAACTCTTAGACTTAAGACTTTCAGTCTAATAAGAGTTTATTTAAAGGCACTTTTAGAAATCAGAATGCTTGACCTCGATCTATCCTTAAACAGTTGGATAGACACTGGGAAGAAGGACAAAGAGAGAGAGAAAGATGGAGAGTCAGACTTGGACTCTGTCAGGCTTTTCCATTTTGTGTTTCCTGTTCAGAGTTCTGTTGCTCTTTCCAATATTCAGGCTAGACTCCTGAAATTGCTCAATTTTTAAAGAAAACAAAGATGTAGTTACTAGTCCACTGATTTTATTTGATTCAATTTTGAATTGTATTCATTTATCATGTGTATCAAGCATGACAGCCATTAACCTTAACTAAAAATAACTGTTATGAGGTCAGTATGTGTCTAGAGTAAAGTATATGGCCATGTTTCTTGTTTATGGGAACACAGAAAGAGAGAGAGTGCAGTACTGCTTTTATTTTTACTAAAGTGCTTTTTGGGCTTCATTCAAGTGTTCAGTTTAGGTTCGATCAGGTAGACAGATCACTAGGTTTTGAACAACATGAGAGAAACACTTCACAGTTCACATTATACCTATTTTCTCTCTCTTTGTTTTGCTTCAGAGTGTATTTAAAGATATTTCCTACATGGTGGACGCTCAGAATAAGGTACAGGTCCTTGATCGTGACCATGTTAGATCATCTCTGTCTATCTTTTCCATGCTTTCATTAGACAAAAATCCAAACACGCTGTTTTTTCTCATTTATTTGCTCATCTGTATTTGTGTGTTATTATTTGTTTAGAAATACAAGCTCTACCTCCATCTGCAGTGTTTATTTTGTTGTCTACAACTCATTGTTTTTTCTGCTTTTTATTTTTCTTGTCGAGTGTCCTGTTTGAAGCCATGTTTCATCCAGATGCATCATCATGATGTTTCCAAAGACATTCTGTTTCGTAACTTTATTTTGGCAGCGGTTAACTGAGTCATTGAATTAAAAAACAACAACAAAAAAAAACATAATACATGTATATAGCACCGTATATATGTGTATATCATTGCTGAATTTAATTACAACATGTAATGCTAGTTACTCTAACAATCTTCACACTCATTTTGAAGGTTATGCAACTGCTCCTGACCCTGAAGTGTGTGTTTTTATATATGGATGTGTTTACAGCATCTTGCAGTGACTCGTGAATACAACAGCCAGTGTATGCGGCGGTACAGTTGGACTCCTGATACAGTGGACCACTCACATAACACTGTCTGCAGTCCTGTGCATTCTGGGTAAGAATATGATTTTGTGTTTAGGTTGTTTAACATTAAGTTTGCAAACACATTAGTAACCACAACATTAAAATATTTTGATTATGTATGATGTATATACACTAAAGTTCAAAAGTTTGGGGTCAGTAAGATTTTTGAATGTTTTTTAATATGCTGATATGTTGCTTAAGAAACATTTCTTATTATTATCAGTGTTGAAAACAGTTGTGCTGCTTATTATTCTTGTGGAAACAGTGATACATTTATTTAGCATACTTGATGAATAGAAAATATAAAAGAACTTATATTTGAAATATAAATCTTTTGTAACATTATAAATGTCTTTATTATCACTTTTAATCAATATCGTGCATCCTTGCTGAATGAAAGTATTGATTACTTTAAAAAATCTTGTTGACCCCAAACTGTTGAATAGTAGTGCTCAGTCCTCCTTATTTGTATTTACAGTTACAGTTTTATTTTAGAAGAAAATAAATGTGTCGTTTTGTCTATTAGTGGCACCAAATGAATTACAATTCCGTTAAAATTCCCATTAATCTCAATGCTAAATCGTATTGCTTTTGACCATCTATATCTCCTAAGGGGGATTGAGCATGTCATTTGCGCATTACAAGGACACCATTTATGATTGGTGGAAGAAGATTTAATCCAACCAGTCTGCAAACATGATGCTGTTTTGGGCAAGCACGTGAAAAGCTTTTCATTGGCTTCATTGCATAAAGCACATTTTGATTTCCTTTTTAGTTCCCCCCCACACACTTTCTGCTACATTGTTGCACATAAGATCTGATTTTTGACATCAGCTTCATGTCTTTCTTACATGTGTCAGCATTTTTACCATGACAACAACTGTAATAATGAATGTTGTTTTATTTTTTTTACCTCCTGCTTTCTGTTCTTTTTTCTTTTCGTTAATGTTTCTTTTGCAGCCCTTCCTCCCCGCTTCCTCAGTATGATTCCAGGTGAAAACTGAGTCCGGTGACATCACTCTTTCTATAGATTTCTGTCCTTCTTTTCCCTCTATTTTTCATCTGTCCTCTCCTGTTTTCTTTCACTCTTTATCGCTTTCCTGCTCTCTGGTGTTTTATTCCCTGTTTTATCTCCTCATCTGTGTGAGTGCTCCTCCACACTGTGTGTGTTTAGCCGGTCTTGGGAAATGGACCTCATCTCATGGAGAAATCAGCAACTTCAGCATAGTCATAAAATAAATTCCAGATCACTTATTACACACACTAGTTCCACCATCAGCACATTAGGCATTTTGTGATGAAAGGGAGTTTTTTGTAATGTACTTCATTTCACAGTTAGAAAGTACTTGTTAAAGCTGCACCATTTCTTCAGTAGGACTGGGCGATATATTGAAAATTAATAGTATATTGTATTTGAAATGATTCACTGCTCTAATTTAAGAAATTGGTTATTGTTCGCGCCATCTATCAGTAATGTTCATGTAAATCTTGTGGGTGGCTTTCTTGAGCACCAAAACAGCATATTAGAATGATTTCTGGAGGATCTTGTGACATTGAAGGTCTAGAGACTGCTGAAAATTCAGCTTTGCCATCACAGGAATTAATGACATTTTAAAATATATAAAAATAGAAAACAGGTCTTTAAATTATAATAATATTTCTCACAATATTACTGTTTTCATAGTATTTTAGACACTTTGATTGGTAGTTTTAATATATTGAATATCACCAATATTTTGACATGCCATATGTTGTCAGAAATTTTGGTGTATCGCCCAACCCTTGTCATCAGTGTTAGGATCACATGTACATGTAATAAACACACAATGGCAGTACACATGCAAATATATATTGCATTTAGCTCACATTTACAGATAATGGGTGTTTTGGGTTTTCTGTCCACCTGTGGAGGTGCTTTTGGTCACACTGTTGATCACTGATCACTGCTTCGAAACAATTGATCTTGGCAGTAAACAGGATATTATTTTCAGCTTTGCACACCGAGTCATGATTACAGTGACTATGGTAATATTTTGGTAAGTCAATATTGAAGGAGTCCCTGTTGAGGTGTCTCTGCTGCTGTTGTATGAGGGACTAAATGCTGCCAGGTTTAACAGCTCGAAGCACTGTCACTCTTTTTAATTGTTTTTCCTCTGTCTTGACTGAACTGTCTCTATCTCTCTCGCTTTAATGGTCTGTTCTCGCTTACTGTTTCTCCTCCTTTTCATTTCTGCTTAGACCTTTCCCTTCTCCCTCCCTCTCTCTCTCACCACGTGTGTTGGGTGTACAGTGATCACAGCATGGGAATCGTCTCTCACTCGTTCGTGTCTGTTTAGTGGGTTAGCGTGGTGTCCCTCTTTCTTTCTTCATCTCCTTCTTTCTTTGTCTTCCAGTAATCCTTTATTGTCTTCATGCAGGTTCCTAGTGAGTTTCATGGTGGACGCCCGGGGCGGGTCGATGAGAGGAAGTCGTCATGATGGGATGCGTATAATCATTCCACCCAGGAAGTGTCCAGCACCGACACGAATCACTTGCCGCTTAGCAAAACGTCACCGTCTGGCATACCCACCCCCTATGGTGGAGGGAGAGGGTCTTGTGAGCAGACTGGTGGAGATGGGGCCAGCGGGGGCACAGTTTTTGGGGTAAGAGTTCCTCCATGGTGGCTCAAATTGTCTGTAGTTTCACAGTAAAAGCAGATAAATCATGAACAACATAATCTTGGCCTAAATGCATTAGTTTTGAACTTTTTTGAGAAAAATGTCAATGGGGAATGAGTTCAGATTTCCTTTTTAAATTCTCATCAAATTAGTGCTGACACAATGTGCATGGTGCAATTCCCCATCTGTCTAGTGAATTCTTCCCTTATTGTCTTCACTTCATTTTCAGGCCTGTGATAGTTGAAATTCCTCATTTCGGCTCCATGCGGGGAAAGGAGAGAGAGCTGATCGTCCTACGCAGCGATAATGGAGAAACCTGGAAAGAACATCATTATGACTGTAAAGTGACAGAGCTCACCTCGATCCTCAATGGCATGGATGAGGGTAATGTACTAATGACATAACTAAAACTTCAGACTAATATGTGACCCTGGACCACAAAACCAGTCATAAGAGTCAATTTTTAGAAATTGAGATTTCTACATCATCTGGAAGCTGAATAAATAAGCTTTCCATTGATGTATGGTTTGTTAGGATAGGACAATATTTGGTCGAGATACAACTATTTGAAAATCGGGAATCTGTGGGTGCAAAAAAATCAAAATACTGAGAAAATCGCCTTTAAAGTTGTCCAAATGAAGTTCTTAGCAATGCATATTACTAATCAAAAATTAAGTTTTGATGTATTTACGGTAAGAAATTTACAATTTTACTATAAATTTACTTTATAGTTTTGTTTATTTGTGTTTTCTTATTTAATTACAGAGATGGACAGTCCAGCAGAGCTGGAGAAAAAACGTATCTGCCGCATCATCACAAAAGATTTCCCACAGTACTTTGCGGTGGTGTCACGCATCAAACAAGAAAGTGATTATATGGGACCAGAGGGCGGAGTCCTGAGCAGTGAGGCAGTTCCCATGGTGAGGGCTGCCTTTCCCCAGGGAGCGCTTACGAAGAAGATTCGTGTTGGACTACAGGTAGAGGAACTTATCAAGACGGTTGTTGTCAAATTATGTTTGGTCAGGCTTTTGTGTATTATCATTTAATTCATTTAATTTTAATTTTATTTTATTGTATGGAATACCTGGAAATAGTAGGGAATTTTAAAATTGTGTTTTCTATAGTAAATTTCTGTTTATGGTCATTATCAACTTTAAAGTAATTAATAAACTATATATTGATCATGTTGTATAGATTAAAAATTACTTTTAAGTCATAATGATTTATTGGTTTGCCTTTTTTTCAATAAATAAGTGTAACTGATTCACAAAATATTTTTTAAGATTTGTAAGTGGAAATAATTTAAGCAATTTACATAAAACTGGCCTGTCTTGTAATCTCAAGGGGCTCTGGGATCATTCTTTCTCTCTATCACACACACACACATACACACTGTGGTAGAATATTTTCCCACAGAACACAGACATAATAGCAGAATAGCATCTGTTCTTTGGACATTGACTCTGTCTGTTCCAACAGTGGTCAGGATGCATTTCCTGGTAAACATCTCATGACCATAGCATAGAAACAGAGAGTATATACATGTTACACAAGAAGCAAGTCAGAAGACTATGGCAATAAAAAGCTATAATATATTCCAAGGATGATTAATTAGTTGCACATCCCTAAAGTTGATATGCAAAATGTTTTTTTACTTCTGTTTTTTTTTCCTGTTCATCATACCACTTTTTTCTGTTTCTCCCTCAGGCACAGCCTGTACCAGAGGACATTGTGCGGACTATCACTGGTAACCGTGCGTCCTTCAGCCCGATTGTTACGGTGGAGCCCAGAAGGAGGAAATTCCACAAGCCCATCACCATGACTATCCCTGTGCCGCCCAGATCCAAAGACGCTGTTGCTAACGGACGCAAAGGAGAACCTGCCCCCTGCCTTAGACTGCTCTGTAGCATTACAGGCACGTGAATAGTTTGTGTGTGTTTTAAATGAAATCAGGTTGTCATGGCCAAATGAATGTGCAATAACAACTGCACATTTTTTGAGATGCCTCATCTGAATTTTAATTCAGCATTTGTGTTTTCTTTGGTGTATACAGAGTTAAAAGTCAGGAAAAACTGAGATAAAACATGCATTTGCAAGTGACACAAAATTTCATACTGCTATCGAACAAAAAGAACCAAAAAATCATTACGCACCCAATAAAGTATTGTGATAAAAGTGATTCCCAACACCAGTGTCTAAAACTGTTTTGTTTACAGGTGGAACATCCCCTGCACAGTGGGAAGACATCACTGGGACCACTCCACTCTCCTTTGTCACAGACTGTGTTTCGTTCACCACAAATGTGTCTGCCAGGTCAGTCTCAGCTGATGTTTGGAGTATATCAGATACAGATTCAAATCATGTGCTTTGGAGTGGAGGACAGTGGAGAATCTCTGCCCTAGATGAAATTATATCATTATAATCATGTTCATCTGCACATCCACAATGTCAGATGCTGATTAAACTCAAATATGACTGCGGCAGTCTGTGGCCTGGAAAAAAGAGTTAGTGAGAAAAGAAAGGTTCACATAAGGTCATTAAAGAACAGACACCTTTTCTATAAACATTGTGAGGGATCTGCTTATGTTTCTGTTCAAAATCGAAATCGAAATTATGTAACTCACCAGTTTGTGAATGTCAGTACATTACAAAAATGTTCTTAAAATCAAACATTGAAATTAATGAACTGCATAAGCTCAGAAATATGCAAAAAGTAAACCATGTTTATTCTTGTTGCAAGTAAACCTCTATTTAATGTAGTCTGGATCGCATTTTATTTTGTGTAGTCTGCTCCATTTTGATAAGCATTTATTTTCCTAAATATGCATGCTTCTATAGACATAATTTCGTTTTTGCATTTGACATTTTGTCTATGAACATATCAGAACAGATTTGCGGCCCATTTTTGGGTTTCAACCAACCCGCTGAGCACCATTCATATAAACATTCAGTGTTTGTGTCACTGTTGAAGACAACTGACTAAAGATTTTGTTTCCAAAACTTTTATCATGTAAACATCTTAGAACCAAGGTTTTCTGTCCCATGGAGTTGTAATAGAGAAAGTAAATATTTGTGAAAATTTGAGAATTGTACGAGATTTTCCCTATTCTAGGTGAATTCTTTCCACTCCTTTTTGTAGATTTTGGTTGGCAGACTGTCAGCAGATCAGCGAGACTGTGGGTTTAGCATCTCAGCTGTACAGAGAGCTGATCTGCGTTCCATATCTGGCCAAGTTTGTGGTGTTTGCTAAAATGATCGACCCCATAGAGTCCCGCTTGCGTTGCTTCTGCATGACTGATGACAAAGTCGACAAAACTCTGGAGCAGCAGGAGAACTTTGAGGAGGTGGCAAGGAGCAAAGACATTGAGGTGTGTCACTGTAACTCGCACCCATGCACGCACTATACATACGTTCACATAAATAATTAACATTGAACATACTCTCAGTGTTTGGAAACAGTGAGTCATGAGTTTGTGAATATTCTTGTGTATATACACACATAGGAAAATCCATTGAAAAAAAACACGACAGAACATGTACCAACAAACTTTTTTTTCTCTGTAATTCACAGGCCATATAAACACCCACACATTGATATTCTCCCATATTTGAACATAATAACCCTTCTGATCATTTACTGACAGCATAGAGCCATAAATTTAGAAATGCTAATGATTTGTCACTCGTTCCTTTGTCAGATTCTGGAGGGAAAGCCCATTCACGTAGAATGCTACGGCAACATCACTCCTCTGGCGAAGAGTGGTCAGCAACTCATCTTCAACTTCTATGCCTTCAAAGAGAACCGACTCCCATTTAATGTCAAGGTTTGAGAGACAGTTGCCTACTTTTCCAGCTATTAAGGATGCACACACAGAATTTCAGTAAACAAGTATTATCAAGTAAACCAGCTGTACAGTTAAATCTGAATATTGAAATGAAATACAAAAGTTATATTTACCCTATTGATCGAAAATATAAAGTATGTTTTTTTCTGTCTCGCACTGGCAGATGTAACAAATATCTTTATTGACATTTTATTGATACTTAGCAGTGTGGATGCAGCATCACGCAATCGTTTTCGGTTACCAGTGCCACTGAAGTCAGCCATAAATTATTTATTCCATGAGCAAAAGTGTCCTATAACAGGTATAGCAAAAGTGTCCTATAATATGTACAGGTGCATCTCAATAAATTAGAATGTCGTGAAAAAGTTCATTTTTTCTTGTAAGTTATTTCAAAAAGTGAAACTTTCATATATTTT